>VXAY01004338.1:124465-235836 GCA_013399855.1 Oxyruncus cristatus
TCCCCACTGCCCCCCATTGTGAAGGGAGGCCACACTGCCCTCAGCAGACCCCTTGAAGGGTTTTACAACCCCCCCAACCCTCAGCAGACCCTTTTAGGGGTTTTGTGCCCCTCAGCACATTCCGTGAGAGGTTGCAGACCCCTTCAGCCCTCGGCAGACCCTTTCGGGGGCTTCAGACCTCTTGCCCCTCCAGCCATGATCAGACGCCATTTTGTGTTCTGCCCGGCCCTCAGCAAACCCCATGAGGGGTTTCAGACCCCTCAGACCCCCATCCCTCAGCAGACCCTTTTAGGGGTTTCACACCTCACCATTTCTCAGCAGACCCTTTTAGGGGTTTCGTGCCTCTCAGCCTCCACAGTCCTCATCAGCCCTGTGAGGGGTTTGCGCCCCTCAGCCCCCGACACCCTCAGGAGACCCCGTGAGGCATTTCCCACCCTTCGGACCCCCCAGCCCACAGGAGACCCTGTGAAGGGTGTCATACCCTTCATTCCCCTCCAACATCAGTAGACACTCAAAGAGTTTCGTGCCCCTCAGACCCCTCAGCAGATCCCATGAGGGGTTTCAGACTCCCAACACACAGCAAACCCTTTAAGGGCTTTCAGACCCCATCAGCCCCCCAAAACCAACCCTCAGCAGACCCTTTTAGGGGGTTTTTACCTCACCAGTTTTCAGTAGACCCTCAAAGGATTTTGCAGCCTCTGCAGCCTTCAGCAGCCCCCGTGAGGGGTTCGCGTCCCTCAGCCCCCCAGAGACCCCGTGAGGCATTTCCCGCCCTTTTTGAGCCCTCAGCGCCCGTGAGGGGTTTCAGCCCCCCTAGGCCTCAGCAGACCCTTTTAGGAGTTTCTCAGCTCACCATCTCTCAGCAGACCCTTTCATGGCTGTTGTGCTCCTCAGCATCCTCAGCCCTCAGCAGCCCCCACGAGGGGTTCGTGCCCCTCAGCCCTCAGTGGCCCCCGTGAGGCGTTTCCCGCCATTTTGAGCCCTCAGCGCCCACGAGGTGCTTCCCGCCCTTTGGACCCCCCAGCCCTGTCAGGGGAAGCAACTGGGAAGCTGAAGTGCTCTGTGAAGATTGGAAGTGCCCCTTCCAATGGTGTCAAAAGTACAGGAATTGGCCAAAAAGTCTCACCTTGATGTTCCAGAATTCCAAAAGGAATTTTTATGCTGCCTGTAGACTGTAATAGCAGGATGGCAAAGTACCAGACTCCAATTTGCGGTTATGGTTGTGCCCGTCATCATTCCTATAAAAAGACATCCAAATGGGGCTTTCCATAAATCCATGAATGAGTTGAGAAGCCCCCAAAAATTCATAATTTCCACGCAATTATCTCTTTGAGCTTCAGGGGGTCAGCATGAAGATGGGTTGGAGGGGACCTTAAACTCACTCACTTCAGTGCAGCTTAACTAAGCTAAGTTTCATCAAAAAATCCCTCTGATTTCCATGGAAAGATAATCTCGGAGGCAGGAAAATACTCTTCTGTACTTGTATGAATTCCGATTAAAATTTGGTTTGTTTTCTAATTCCCTAATGGAATGGGATGTTTGATTTCAATTAAAATGAAATGTCATCATTTGAGGATCTGCTAATGGATACGGAATAACAGAGTCCATTAGGGGGAAAACAGTGGATTTGGGAAAGGCCAAGAGGTGCAGGGGATGCAAAGAGACCTCCTATGTATTTCCAGTTTTTGGAGATGGGCAGATGTAGATCGGTATGGAAATCCATAGGTTTTGATGACAGGAGTACAAAAAACACAATAAAGCAATTTCTTATCAAGATTTCAGCAGGAATCTTTCCTATTTCCTAAAGAACCAGCATCTGGAAATATGTTTTTCACAGAAAACCTTTATATATATATTTCATTAAATCAGAGAGGGATGTTGTTTGGAGATGTGTCAAAGCAGATTAAATAGCGAAAAGCAATTAAAAAAACACAATTATTGTAATTATTTTCCTACTGATTGGAATCTAGTTGGTGACTAAAGTACAGCCTAAAAAACCTGCGGATTCCCATTCCAACCTGGCCTTGAACACTTCCAAGGATGGAGCAGCCACAGCTTCTCTGGGAATATCATCTGGAGAGAGTTTATGAGATTTAACAGTTTATTCACCCACACAGTATTATTTAAATTTCTGAGTGGTCTTTGAAGTCCCTCCATTGATGGCAAAAAAATGGTGGTTGTTATTATATATTATTTTTATATATTATTTGTCTTACTAGTATTTATTATTGATCCCAGACCCCCAGAAGTTCACCAGACACCCTTGATTTGAGCACCGTATGCTGCCATCCCTCGCTTGTCCTTATAATGGAATTACAAGCTCCTGGAAAAATACATGGGAATAAGAATGGGAAAGGGATGAAGAAGGGAATAATTGGAGGAATACATGGTGGCTGGATTAGTTATTGTCCCAGTTAGCTGCCTGAATTAGCTCCTTGACAAGGAACACAGAAGGAAGAATAAAGGGCTATCTGGGACAAGGACAGTTTTTAGGGAAGCTGCTGCTCTAAGTGTATTATGATTTAAATATAAAGAGCTGCAGGTTTCAGTTAAATGGATTTTGATTCCGCTTTTTTTTTAGCAGTAGATTTGTTTCATTTCCATATTAATCTCCTTTTATTAAACCATAGAAATTCCAACCCTTGCTTTATGGGAACAGCCTAGGACATAATCTAACCTTAAAAAAATACATGTAGTCATGCTTAATAAAGAGATTGAGGTTGGATTTAAATAGTGTGAACTGGACGCACAATTATATAATTTCCAGGTCTGAGAGAAGTTGTTTATTTGGGATGAACATGAGGCAGGAAATTTTACTCAAGTTAATTTTCATGGCAGATGGGTTTCAATGTTTTGGAGGGAAACAAATTCCTTGTCCTGGGGAGGGTCAGGTTGGACACCAGAAGGAATTTCCTTCTGGAAAAGCTGGTCAGGCCTTAGAAGGGGCTGCCCAGGGAGGTGGTGGATCCCCATCCCTGGAGGCGTCCAAGGAATGCCTGGACATGGCACTCAGTGCTCTGGGATCAGCCCCACCTTGGACTCCGTGACTTTGGAGGGCTTTGCCAACCTCAGTGATCCTGGGATTCTATAAATTTGGAAGTAGATCTTTCTTCATCCACTCAGGAAGAGGAAAGATGTCATTGCATCAAGGGCCATCAGATTTTTGTGTGTCAGGCCCCCAGACTTCTCCCGTGCTTTCCAATTATTCCCTTTGTTGTCGAATAAACCCAAACTGGAGAGATATTTGTGCCAGTATTTCTTATTCTTTTGAATAATCCACTGTGTGGGACAAAACCTGTATTCCTGCAAGTGTTTTAAGGATTAGAAATTCAGCCAGCACTGGGTTTTTAAAGTAGCTCTGCTGAACAAGAGGGAGGACACGAGCAGAGCTCCAAGGGTGGCTGCTGCTGAGTGGAGGAGCTGTGGCTGTCCCACCCCTGGAAGAGTCCAAGGGCAGGTTGGACGGGGCTTGGAGCAACCTGGGCTGGTGGGAGTCTCCAGCAGAGCTATGGCTGGAGACTCCAGACACTCCAGTTGGAGCCTCAGAGACACAGACGTGTCTCTGCACTGTCTCTGGGCCACCTCCCACACACGAGACGGGAACATGGGCACTGATCTCCCTCCACCTGGAGCTCCTTGGAAAGAGCTGCAAGTTGCCACCCCACAACCTCCCGACGTTCTGTCACTCCTTAGTATGCACTAATGTGGACAAATATCAAAGAATGGGTCCGAAGGGGTCCTGGAAGTGCAGGGAGTTCTCCCTAGGATGTAACAACCTCCCGTTCCCGAGCAGGAATTCCAGGGCCTTGCTCAGATACATTGGTTGTGCTGTCTGTAGGGAGGGAGCTTAAAAAGTCGGAAAGAAACAAGGGATTAAGGGGGAAAAAAAGCAGGAGAGGGAAAGAACACAAAGCCAAAGTACATCTGGTTGCTCCAAGTCCCAATCTGGCCTTGGACACTTCCAGGGATAAAGCAGTTGAGGAGCAGGCTGGTGGGGCTGGAGTCAGAGATTTACAGCAGCTGAGTATCCAACTCTGTAATAAACGAGGATCATTTATAACATACCTTAGCTGACCTGGAGCTTTCCTTTTGTCCTGCCCACGCTCAGCCACAGAACTGCTACTTCATGTCTGGACGAAGGAAGGCGTAGCCAGGAGACTTATAGGATGTGGCTTTCCAGGTCTGGTCTGTAGCTCTGGATGAAACAGCTGATACTCTTAAACCTAATCCAAGCTAAAATGCCTCCAGCTGGCACCTCTAAGCACCCAAAGTTCTTGCTCTCAGTCACCCATCTGGGAAAGCCCCTCCCTGCTGAGTACACCCTGATCCTGCAGATCAGCAGGAATGCCTGCCACGAGCCAAGGTCCTTCCCAAATGTCACAGCTCCTGCACCCAGGACTGGAGACGGCCTGGAAGGGCAGTATGCCTGGCCCCCTGGGATGGATGGGTAAAGCCTGGTTGGCTCAGGGGAAGGGGAATTTCGGTGCTGGGAAGGGACTGTGCGTGAGGTCACCCAGGGAAGCTGTGGCTGCTCCATCCCTAGAGTGTCCCAGGCCGGTAGGACGGGGCTTGGAGCAACCTAGGCTAGCGGGAGGTGTCCCTGCCCATGGCCGGGGGTGGGAGAAAACAAACTTAAAGGTCCCTTCTCACCCGAAGCACTGTGGGACTGCGGGATTTCATTTCCTCGCCCGGAAGCACGAGGAGGGCGGGGGGTCAGGGTAGGCAGAGGAGGGTGAGCAGGAGGCAGGCTGGGCAAAGCCCGGTGCTTCTCACGTGAGTAAGTCCTCGGCAATGTGCCGAGGGAGGGGTTTGTCTCGGCCCCACAGCCCAAAGCAGCCCCGCTCGGCTTTGCCAAGCACCTGTGAAAGAATGCAGCTGCAAGGGCCTGGGAAAACAATGGGAGCTGTGACAGCCCATTAATATCAAGCAGCCCCAGACCGGGGAAGGCACCGAGACACCGTTTCACCGGGGAACACAGTGGCGTTCCCGAGGTGTGGGACTGGGGGGTGTGTACACCACGTCAACTGAGCTCTGTCAGACAGCCAAACGAAAGGTACGGGAGAGTCGATTCCTTCGGCGTTTCCTTTCCTTACTTTTTACTCCATATCTATTTGATGTGTTGGAATTTTTCCTTGTTTTCTGTGTTTTGTAGTTTGCTCTGGCTATTTTTTTTTCTGGAGAGGCAGGAGTTTGGAAAGTGCAGGCGGCGTTTCCAACTGTGATCTGCACAGATGGGAGCGAGGGAACATTCTCCAGGCGAAAATTCTTCTCGGAGACATTTGGATCCGAAAGGATCTGTCTCCGTACGAGGTGGAACATCCTGACTCTCGACAAGAGGGGCTCAGGCAGGGACATCACAGAGGAGGGAGCCAGGGGCATGAGGAGGAGATGGATGCAGCTTGGAACACAGAACCACAGAATCATGGAATGGGTTGGTTGGAAGGGTCCTTAAATCCCGTCCCATTCCACCCAACCCTAACTCACAACTCCTGGGAGCCCAGTGGGTCCAACCCAAAGGACGCCCATTCTTCCACGCCAAAAGCACCACAATGCACAGGAAGAGCCGCCCCGTGGAGAAGCATTCCGAGTGGAGCCGCTGAGGTGCTTTGCTGGTGTTCTGCCCTCAACCCTCAGCTGCTGTTAAAGAGTTTGGGGTCTGGCAGTGCCATGGCGCGTGATGAAGAGTCCCTGTCACTGCCAGTAACAGTTACAAATTACAGGGGGGGCAGGCACAGGCTGGGGAAATCCAAAACAATTTGCCTTGCATAGGTTAGCAGCTCCTGAAGAGATTCCACATTAATCTGGGAAACATTTCCACGAGGCCGGGGGTGTGATGTCAGTGAGAGGCAGTTAAATTGCCTGAGCCTGTAATGTCTCCCCATAACCCCGGAGAAAAAGGGGGGCTCACCCAGCCCGGCCTTCCTGCTCTTGGGTTGCTGTTGCTCCACTGTCAGGAGCTCAGCTCATGGAATTCTGAAGCACAGGATACACAGAGGAAGCTCCAGAGTGTCTGTGGAGCCCTGGAAAAGCTGGTGGCATCGGTCAAAGGCAGCTGTTGGGGCTGAGGAGTCGCCATTCATCACGCCTTTCCCTTCCATATCCACCTTCCTTTTGTTCCTCCCAACCCTAAATTTCCATGGTTTTCTCTCTCTCCCCTCCTGGAATGGCTTTGCAAATGCTCAGCCTTAAGTAATAGTCGGTAAAGGCGAATTACCTTAAATCAAGGCAGGGTTATCTAATTTAGAGAATAGGAAATAGAGAGAAAATCAAAGTAAATGAAAAGCAAATGGAATAATTCATCTCCAACCCACGGGCTGGCTCAACAGGACAAGTCTTTGCCTTGTGCTCGGCTGAGCAGCCACACGTAGCACAATTTACAGGTCCTTGATCCCAAACCAACAACTTCGTGGGGCCCTGCACTCCCAGATCCTAAGGCAATGGGATCATTCCTGGGCAGTTTTGCTTTCATCATTAACACCTCCAGCTGAGCCTCTCTGTGCTCAGCTTCCCCTCCTGCCTTGGCTGGGGCACCCTCACTCCCCCATACTGTTTATAAGTGCCAGGTCGCACCTTCCTACCACATCTGGACAAGACAGTCCATGGAATTCCAAACTGAATTGGGCTGGGAGGGACCTTAAAGCTCATTCCATTCCAACCAGAGTCACCTTCCACTAGACCAGGTTATTTCAGCCTGGCCTTGGACACTTCCAGGGATGGGGCAGCCACAGTTTCTCTGGGCAACTAGTGCCAGGGCTTCACTTCCCTTACAGCCAGGAGTTCCTTCCCAGTATCCCATGTAAACCTCCTGAGTTCCCCCCCTTCAGCTCTCCCCAGCCCTTTATTAACATGCAGTACGGCACTGTCCCCCAGGAATGAATCCCATCACAGGATCCTGCAGAAGGCTTTCCTGCTTCCTTCCGATTCACACGGGGTGCTTCAGAGGAATCCTGGGAATACAGGGGAGGTCTTTGGCAATTGCATAGCACCTTTTTTTCAGGCAACTTCACTGAAGATGCCCTTGTTAGATGAAAGACTCCTCAGAAGCTGATTACTCCCTCTGGTTGGAATCCTCATTGTTCTCCAGACAGAGGAGCTGCTCCAATATCTTTTAGTTATAAAATTGTCACCTTGGTTTATTATGGAATCATAGAATGGTTTGGTGGGAAGGGATCTTGAAGATCATCTTGTTCCAACCCCTTGCCATGGGCAGGGACACCTGCCACTGGACCAGGTTGCTCCAAGCCCCGTCTGGCCTGGCCTTGGACACTTCCAGGGATGTGGAATCCTCTGAGACAAGCGAGTTTTAGATTGGCACCAGGGGGCATGGACTGGAAGCTCCCCCTGCTCTCCTGCAGGATGGATCCATGTGGGAATTCAGGAGAGCATTCCCATCAGTGGGGCTGCAGTTCTCACCTGCTCTGCAGGGCTCCAAAGGCTTTCCCTGGGAGATGGAGTAGGAAATGAGAAAAGGCATCGCTGTGACCATGTAGGGCTGAGGGATCTGCTCCAGGGATGGTGTTTCCTGAGCCTAATTCCTGGTTAAGTGCTCCAGGCCATGCTTGGAGCAACCTGGGCTATTGGAAGGTGTCCCTGCCCACAGCAGGGGGTGGAACTGGAATAGCTTTAAGGTCCCTTCCAGTCCAAACCAGTCTGGGATTCACACCAGGATTCCCTCTCTGCCATGAACCCCACCAAGACCTTTGGTGTTTCACACTGACCCCAATACCGAAGCTTTTGTTCCTGTTTCCATCCCAGTGATTCCCAAGCCACACTTTGTACCTGCTGCTCAGCTGGGCATATTCCCAGATTACCCTCTCCATGGATGGAGGCACTGACCTCCCTCTCTGAGCTCACAAAGGTGGGAGCAAAGCCCAACTCCTCAGCAGCCAGAATGGCCCCACTCAGGTTTGGTTCCCCTTCCCCCTTCCTAAAGAATTCCCAACGATTCCTGTGCCACAAACACTGAGAATCAGAACCCTTCGGGGTTGGCAGCACAGTTTGGGCAAACGAGGCGTCTCCTGGGGGGGCTTCATTCCGCTGTGGGAATTTGGGAGGCTGAGCACCAGCAGGTCACATCGCACTTCCAGTGGATCCGGAGTCATTTTCCCATGGAGCCTGGAAGGAGCAGGATTGGATTTGCACTTGGTGTTTAAAACAAACAAACCTATATATTAAATTAGCCCACAGAATGCACAGGGAAGTAAAACCCACACCGTTAAATTACAGATAAAGGGGGAAGAGTCCAAATTCTCCCAAATGTTCTCGTTTTCCTGGGGTTTCCCCCCCCCTAATGACTGTGCCTCTATTTTGCCGTGGTTTAATAATACAGCAGAGGTTAAATGAAACATGAAAAGGGGCTGTACATTAAAATTGAGATAACTCTTCCTCCAGTGAAGTGGAACCCAGCAGATGTAGCTGCACACTGTAATTGCTGCCTGTTTCCTGTCACTCTGATTAAGTTGCATTGTCCCTGCTCCAAGTGTAGGAATCAGTGGCTTCCCATAGGGCACAGCATGGGACAACTGGCTCCGGCAGGCAAATGGCTCTGCTCACCTCCTGCCTGTCCTGGAATGGTGTAGGCACACAATATACATGGATGGCTCCTGGAATCAGTAGGCTTTGCAGAGGGGGTTCCACAGGAGAGGCACCGCATGCGAGGGCTGGGATCTGGGAACGCTCAAATCCCCTGGTTCAGAGACCAAATCAGCCCCGTTCCTGCCTGCTGTGCTAATTCGGCATCCCAAGGGTTACTCTGCACCCTCTAGTGCTGCTCTTCTCCTCCTTCCAAAGCCACAGAACCATGGATTCATGGAATGGTTCGTGTTGGAAGGGAACTCCAGGGCCATCCAGTTCTATCCCTCTGCAGGGACACCTTCCACTGGACAGATTGCTCCAACTTGGCCTTGGACACTTCCAGGGGTGGGGACACTTCCCCAACCTCTCTGGGCTGAAAATCCCACTCTGCTCACAGTTATCCATGGTTTTGGTAACAAATCCCTCCTTGCAGGATTAAACTGATGGTAAAACCCAGGAGCTGTCTGGGAAGGCAGGGATGGATTCCCTGGGAGGAGCTGCAGGAGATCCACTGGAGCCAGCAGGGTTTCTGTAACTTCCAGCAGCTCTTGGACTTGCCTGAGAGGTCCAGAAAGGGCTATTTCTGTGGGATTCTGTTGAGAAGGAATGGGCTTGGAGCAACCTGGGCTAGTGGAAGGTGTCCCTGCCCATGGCAGGGGGTGGAATGGGATGAAATCCCTCCCAACCCAAACCGTTCTGGCATTCCAGGATTCTATAAAATCCCGTTTTGGCTCCTTAATCCCCAGCTGGATCTGGGACCTTGCTTTCTAAAAATGGAAATTAATATTAAAGCTCATTCCTTAACACGTTTATTTTCTAATTTATAGAATGCACCTATTACAGCCCCCAGACACATGTGCTTGATTATAATGATTATCATATGTATTTTCTAAGGCATCATCACCATAATATCAAATGTCATTAGAGAAATTAGGGAAGAGCAGCAGCATTCCTTCCAGGGAAAAGCCAGTTGCTTCTTTTCCCATCACAGCAGTGAAATCCCAGAAAACTCAACTGATTTTCTGCCACTTTTGTTTTAGGTCAACACAAAGCAACGTGATCCCTGGGAGAAAGTGCAACGTGCACCTGAAGCCAAGCCCTGAGTGACAATTCCATGTGAAAAGGTCTGGAGCTGTGCAGGGAAGCTCAAAAATCCGGGCTGTCCACCAAGTCCTGCTTTCCCCCTGCTCTCCCCAGCTAGGGCAGGAACCCACAGCTCATCCTAGGACAAGGGAAACACAAGGACCACGAGATCCTGAGCTCAGGGTTAGGGTGACAAACCCTGCCTTGAATCCTGCGTGCTGCTGCCAGGGGCATTTTCTTTCCCCTAATATAAATATTTCCCAATGAAAATTATAATTTCTGGAGCAAAATCCCACTTCAAGACTTGGAAGGAAGAAAGGGAGGTGCCAGGGGATTTAGTGGATGCTCTGTGTGTCTTCCCAGGGGTGGCAGACACGGATCTGGATTGTTTCAGGAGAGCCAAGGGGTTTTTTAATTTCAATATTTACTTATTTAAGCTCCAGCAGAGGAGGGAAACAGCTGTGGCTGACACGGATATCCCACCATTCCAGACTGGATGGTCTGTCTGGAACACACGTGCTGGATTTCAAGCCTGTGTGTGTCCAAGGGAGGGAAGAGTGGGAGCTGATCCAGGGTGAGCACGGGGGGACTCCAGCTCCAGGTCCTTCCAGGGAAGGGGCCAGGAAGAGCTGGGGATGCTGGGCATGGAATCACCCCTGGGAGTGGGGCATGGGAAGGTACAGTTGGCTGTGCCAGTGCCCTCAGTGCCCAACATCTCCTATTTTTGGTCCTAATTAATTAAAAACGAGCATTGCCTGCTTTGCTCTACCTGATTTAGCATCACTTTCCCAACCCTCAAGGTTTTCAATCCAGCCTCCTGCAGTCCCTGGGGATTTGAAGTCCTGGCTTTGGCCTCACTGAGCAGAAGAGCCCCTTAAATCCCGTGCCACGGGGGTGAAGCAGCAGGGATTGTGGAGCTGCCTTTGGATTGCTGACCCTGGCTAAATCCTGGGGTTTTTTTCCTCCTCTGCGTCATTTATGTGATTACTTTTGTGCTTCGTGTGCTCAAAAATCCCTGGGGAACGGGCAAAGAAAAAAATCTCCTTTTTTATCATTTTTGCTTTGCAAGTCACTTTGTAAGGGAGCCCTTTGGTGTCTTCAGAGGGATTGAAACCCACCTGTTCCCTCTGAGGAAAGGCAGAAGCGGCCTTTGGATTCGGGAGCTCTCGGTGAGACTAAACCTGTTGGTCCCACACCTGGGAAGGGGTTTTGAGCAGGATTTTCAGGCTCCCAGCAAAGGTTTATTTTGCTGGTAGAACCAGGGCTCGGAGAATGGAGCATTCCCCCCACTCTGGCAGGGATTCCGGAGTGCTCCCTGCATCCCAGACATGCCAGCAGAGCTCCAGGGAAGGACTTACCTTGGAAAACAAGGACCAAACCGGGGAAATGGACTGGCGGGGCTGCACATCCCGCCTGCTCCCACCTGGGAGGACACTTGAAACGTCGAAGGTCACTTGGATAATCTAATCCCGCCCAGGATGATATCTGGCTCCGGCAGGAACTCTTGGAGAGGTTTGAACAACATCCATCTTCATTACTCCCCACCCTCGTGTCTGTATGATTGATTCCTGCTAAATTCCGTTTAATTGCTCAGAAGGTCTCGGGAAATGACACTTGGAGGGAGCCAAGCGGGGTGTCTGAGCTCCCCCTGCTGCTCCGCCGCACGCACCACCCCGCGCCCACCCCCGGGCTCCGGCAGCTCCGGACCGCACTCGGAGCTGCTCCCTCAGGGGCCCGGCTGAGGCTGGCTCGGCGCTGGCATGGGGTCGTGGACACTGGGAGCATCCCGAGCCCCAGATCCTGTGGGGATCAACCCTTTAGCTCACTGGTGCAGGGCCGGTTGGGAAGGGCTGCGTCCGGTGGTGGGACTGGTGCCCCAATGGTGGATCAATCGGCCATTCTGGTGGTTGGGAGCTCCTGTGGATGCAGCCAGGGCAGGATAAGGTCTCACATCACCCGGCTCCCAGGTCACGGCCATGGCTTCCCCTCCTGAGGAATGTGCTCAGCTCTCCCTGTTGACAAAATTCAGCACATCAGGGCACATCCTTAGGGAATTAATCCTGGAATCCCAGAACAGTTTGGGTTGGAAGGGACCTTAAAGTTCACCCAGTCCCACACCCTGCCATGGGCAGGGACACCTCCCACTAGCCCAGTTTATTTCAACCTGGCCTTGGACACTCCTAGGAATGGGGCAGCCACAGCTTCTCTGGGCAGCCTGTGCCAAGGCCTTACCACCCTCACAGCCAGGAATTCCTTCCCAATATCCCATCTGGCAGTGGGAAACCATTCCCTCTTGTCCTGTCCCTCCAAAGTCCCTCTGCAGATGGGAGGTACCCTGAAATATTCATGAAGCACCCACCAAGCACTTCTCCATCCTTTGGAAACACTGGCTGAGGAGTTTCTCAGGCTGTGCCACTCTCAGCCTATTTTTTGGCTGCGGAGAGAGGCTGATGATCCGACAGCTCCAACCGCTCCGTGCAGGAGCTCAGGCAACCTCAGCCCTGCTTTTTGGAGGTGTAAGTAGGACAGCCCAGGAAGGCCTGGCCTGGCACTACTGCAGCCATGGAAATGATTGGCAAACACTATGAGGAGAAAGAGAGAAGGGTCTGGGAGGAGGAGGACAGGGCCTATATTCCCTTTGGCTTCAGGGTCTGGAGCAACACTCAGCTGCCCTGAAAGGAGGTGAGGGCAAAGGGGGAAAGAAATACATATTTGTGCCCAAAAGATCACTAAATGGAGAGAAACCCAGTGGGGCAAATCCCAGCATGAACTCCTTGTCCTTTGCACCCCCCAGCCCCAGGATCCGGAGCATGGCCGTGGGAGCCCCGGTGAAGATCTCCATTTGCAAACGGAGTTTTAATTATTCGCGAAAGCCGTCAATTGTTCGCCAGATAATGCCTCGGATTGGTCCTCCCAGTGTGAAGTGCAACCGTCCAGAACCCCCACAGTATTATAAATAGGCTTCGGAGCTGGGATTGATTGATGTTTGGCAGAAAATCTATTCCTCAGAGCATGTGTATTCCTTCTGTTCACCAGCTCCATACAAATATACTCGGGCTGATTTTTTATTCAAATCTCCAATTTATGTCGGGTTTAAACTGTTAAATATTTAAAACCTTTTTCATCTTTCTCCCCCCCATCCCCGTTTCCCGTTCGAGGTATCCAAACCTTGCGCCGGACGCAAACAAGGCTCGGAGATTTAGCGCGTTCCTGGGGGGGAGAGAAAAGGTTTATTAATTACAGTGAGACTCAAATAATATGCTTCCTTGACACTAATGTTCCATCAGTTCCAAGCACAGGGATCCTGTGGGATAGCTTTAAAGCCTTTCTCAGGATCCAGATTACGGCATTTATGGCTCCAGAGAAGAAGGAATTTAATGAACGGCACTTGGAGTTTGAACAGAGGGTCGGGGATAGCGAGGTGTAAAAACGACAGCCATGAGGAGCTATTCCAGGGCAGTCCCCGGGACTCCACGAGGAAACATCAAATGGAGAGCAGTCTGATGTGCTTTCTCAAGAATCTCCACCAATATCCAGGCCTCCTTCGGCCTCGTTCCACTCTGACAGCCAGCACCTCCCAGGAGCCGTGTCTGCTGGCAAACCTCACTCCCGGAGTCTTACTGAAGTTTTCACTTATCAAGTCAATACTCGGAAAGAACTCTATTCTGGAATTTTTGTGACACCAGGGCTTTGATTCCACGCAGCCCTTGTTCTCCCTGTGCATTTCCCTCCCATCGCCCTCGTGGCCTTGATTAATTCATTTATTCCCAGCTCTGGGAGAGCCGCAGTCGCGAGGCGAGGCCCCATTCTGTCTTATTTTTTATTATGTGTTGCAGTAAAATCTGGAGACACAGATGAATTCGTGGGTGTCTTCACAGACTTAGGGAATCACTGAGGCTGGAAAAGCCCTCCCAGTCCAAGCTGGAACTGATCCCAGCCCAGAGCACTGAGTGCCTCGTCCAGGCACGCCTTGGACACCTCCAGGGTAGATTCTCAAACCACGGATTTCGGAGCTTTTGTTATGGAAGCACACAATGGTTTGGGCTGGTAGGGATTTTAAGGATCATCTCATTCCCACCCCCTGCCGTGGGCAGGGACACCTCCCACTATCCCAGGTTATTCCAACCTGGCCTTGGACACTTCCAGCATGGGGCAGCCACAGCTTCTCTGGGCAACCTGTGCCAGGGCCTCACCACTTTCCCAGCCAGGAATTCCTTCCCAGTATCCCATCTAAACCAGGCTGAAGCCATTCCCCATGTCTGTCACTCCAGGCCCTAGTGAAAATAACAGAATTCCAAATATTTTTTTCTTAAACTTACTGAAATACGATCTGTAAAGCAGATTTGTCAGTCTGGGCCAAGCTCCCCTGAGCACAGGGGTTGTACTTTCAGCAGAGGAGATCCCACTAAGATCCCAAAGCCCGTCTCTCCTGCAGGATTGCTGACTGGGATTGAAATGAGTCAGAGCAAGGTTCACAGAACAACTTCTACATGGCAGGAAACAAAGCCGAAGCCCATTTACCAAGCCAGCCATTGCCTCGGCGGAGCACTCGAATCCCTCGGCTGCCGTTCCCAACACTGATGGCTGAATGAAACTAATGACGGGAGGATCTCCGAGGAGCCGGGCTGGCAAGTGGGAATGGGGCTTTCCAAACACTCAGCATTAACCTAACTCTGCTCCACTGAAGTAACCCCCCCTTGACTTTGGTGGGAGCAGAACGGCCCCACCCCTGCAGGAAGAGCCGAGATTCCCTGCGAGCTGCCTCCCAGGAGCAGCCCGTGGAGCAGCAGTGTGTGCATATATCCCAAAAAACAGGGATGTTTGGGATCCAGCTGTTCCTGCCTTATCCAATAACTTGGGGATGTTACTGTGGCACTTTAGGATATGTAGGATTCAGGATAACTGACTTTTCCCAAGCACACATATCTATATCCCATTCCACCCCTCTCCATCCCTGGAAGTGTTCAAGGCCAGGTTGGATGGGGCTTGGAGCAATCTGGGGTAGTGGCACAGGATTTGAATGAGGCGATCTTTAAGGTCCTTTCCAACCCATATCATTCCATGACTCCATGATTTTCCAAAGGCATGATACACCTGGGAACAGGCTGGAGGACTTGCCCTGGCTGAAGTTTCACCCGGGTTGGGGAGTCAGGCCAGCCCGTGGTGCTCTCCTCGCGTGAGAGGCACTACCACTGCCCCCTCTCTTTCCTTGTTCCCTGCTTTCCCTGTTCCCAGTGCCGCTCTGCACTGGGAGCTCTGCAGCAAGTCGGCGCCTCCCAGAATGCGGGATAACCTGGCTGGCTGCCGGCCCTGTCTGGAGCTCCGAAGGGAGACAGGACTTTCCCTGGGAGCCACAGGCAAGGGATACAGATTTGCTGGTCTGGTACTTTCCTCTCGGGAGATGCGCTCTAATGCCTATTTTGGGAAGCCAATCGGAGTGGCTCCGCTCACATTCCTGCCTGCCAGGCACCACCTTGCCTTCAGAGCACTCAGAGGCTGTGTTCTCCAGCCGGGAATCTCATCCAACTTCAGCGCTCGTCTTCGAACTGCCGGGGCTGGGCTTTGGCTGCCTCCTCCTCCTGCCGTTCTATCCTTAGCAGGATTCACAGGCTTTCAGCTCCCTCACACTTCCCGCTCCCCAATCCTGGTGCCGCCGCCAACGACGGAGCGGCTTCGAGCTCGGGGTCTCTCACTTGTGCTCAGGCTCTTGCTGGGCCTTGGCCAAGTAGGTGAAAGACTTGGGAAGGGGGAAGGGGAGAGCTGGGACCACTCTCAGATGGTGCAGGCTGGAGCTAAACCTGCCTCGGGATCCATCACAAGTTTTTGGGGCATTTTCCTGGGATGTTCAGAAGGGTTTGGTCGGAAGGTCTTAACTCCTGCCGTGGGGACTCTGAACACCTGGACACTGTGTCCGTGCTAGCACTGTTCCCTGGGAATTCTCCCAGATACAGATGCTCTCGAGCACATTCCCTGTGTGTTCCAGGGCTGGCTCATCGCTCCAGCTTGGCTGATTCCATGAGCCACAAGCTGCTACTCTGTCAGTGTCTCCTGCTATGTCTCTGTTTGTACCCAAGGGTGTCTGTGGAGGTTGGATCTACCTTCCCGAGGGAAGCAGCTCCTCCTCAAAGGCTCCCAGTGTGGCTGCTGCTCCACCTTTCCACAGGGACTGAGGGGGGAATCATTACCCAAGGTATCTTGTTTCCCAGGGAAGTTGTGGCTGCCCCATCCCCAAGGCTGGGTTGGAGCAACCTGGGCTGTGGAAGCTGCCCCTGCCCATGGAATGGGATGATCCTCAAGGTCCCTTCCAGCCCAAACCCTTCTGAGGAGCTCAGCCCAGCTGCTGGACTCCTCTTGGATTCCAGGCACCAGGAATCCCAGCTGGAGAAGCAGCAGAGGACACTGTCAGCTGTCACAAGTGCCACCATGGCTCCTGACATCCCCAAAGGCCAAGGAAAGCTTCCCAGGATTTGGCAGAGCCGGCATTTCCCCTCTCAGCTCCGTCACACAGTTATTTGCTGCCTCTACAACTTCCACACATCCCTGTTCCAGTGACTGGGATGACGTTGGCAGAGTGATTCATGCTGCCAGTTCCTGGCTGGAGCTGCATCCAGGAGTTTATTTTGGGAGCGGCGGGCGCACACCTACCATGGAGGGGCAGGAGAAACCAGGGCTCTGCCAAATGCAGAGGCAGGAAAAGTTTGGGTTTCACCTCACCACAGAGCCAAAGGGGGTGGTCAGGTGCGGAACAGGTGGAATTTCTACTCCAGGCTGAAGAGTCTGCTTAAATATACCCCTGGTTTTTACATGCAAATGACACTGGAAGTTGCAATACTGACCAAAGAAATGCTGTCTTTCCAAAATAAACTGATCCCACCATTTCCTTGGGAGACAGCCATGGAGTCAACCCTCAGGAGTTTCCCCTGGTGCAGGCAAATGAGTTTTCTCCTGCTTTTGAGAGAAGGAAACTAAGACAGTGCTCACCGTTTTCCAAATGTAGCGCATAAATCCATGTCCTGCCATTTAAATCTTGGGTCAGAATGTCTGAAGATGGGATGATCCCTTGGGGTTAAAGCTGAAATGAAGGATAGGGAGTTGCCTGACTGCAGATACCAAACATGGAGCGGCACACACAGTATTTTACATCTATATTCCAATGGATCAATCTGAGCAAACATGGTACATGATCACAAAATATTTCCTTGCTCATTTTTCCCTTTCAATAAATGGTGGGAAACTCCTATTCAAATAATCATAGCATCAACCTTGCTCACTTGTTCGGGAGCACAACTGCTGCTGAACTGCACGGCACGGGAGGCAGTGCCTCGTTCAGCCGCATTTTTGGCTCCTGAAAACTCCGTCTAACCTTTATTTTACACAGCCAAATCCCCCTGGAATATTTATTCATGTGAAATGTGCAGCTCCACGTTTGATGAAAGAGCCTTTGTGCTGCAGAGAACAGTTCGAGTTCTTCAGGCAGAGTTGGAGCAAGTGGAATATCTGCCTGGATTTGGCAAAGGAGGAACATTGTCAATAATTCAGGGAGTGGGATTTCATTCCCGTTTTTTCTGGGCTCTGTGGCCCTCCTGGGTTTGGTTTGTTTAGGTTTGCTGCCTCCCTGATGTTACAGAGCTTTTTGGCCCCTAATTAAACATCAAGGACCAGCAGGAATTACCCAAGAGGAAGTTGGGGGAATGGACAGGAGGGAAGCTGGACCCTCCTGAGTTACATCGTTCCTTTCTCCTAAAAAATTCATCGCTGGTGAGGGCAGGAAAGGAAAACAGGGTGTCTTGGATGTTGATCCTCTTGCATGACCCATGCCTTTGGATAATGTACCTGAGATCACAGAATACCAGAACGGTTTGGGCTGGAAGGGATTTTAAGGATCATCTCATTCCAACCCCCGCCACGAGCACAGACACCTCTCACAATCCCAGGTTATTCCAGTCTGGCCTTGGACACTTCCAGGGATGGGGCAGCCACAGCTTCTCTGGGCAACCTGTGCCAGGGCCTCACCACCCTCATAAAAATCCTGTACCTTAAGTCTAATCCAAATCCACCTTTCTTTAGTCTCAAAGCATCCCCCCTTGTCCTGTCACAGCCTCCGGTTGCTCCCAAAGCCGAGCTCCAGGGAGAGGACAGATACAGACCAGGGAAGGAGCAGGTCCTGCCTGTACCTGCGTTTTGCCCTGCGGAGCTGCTCAGGTGAGCAGCGCCGTGTGAGAGCGGAGTGTTATTATTTATTAGGCACACATATTCCCTAATTACTTGGCAAATATGATCATTATATTTGAAGTTACGGAGCACTTCAAGCATTAATTGCCACATAACTTGCAGATTTCAGATCTGATACACAAACCTAATCATCACTCATTAAGTATTAAAGAAGAGAGCACTGGAAATATATTAAATTACTGCAGATCACTGATTAAACCTAATCCTGGGGAATTCCTAAAAGCCTAGTGAGGCACTGGGACTCACTTCCAAGTGACCAATGGGAATTCAGGCCTGAAACACAACAAAGTGGCTTAATTGAATCATGGAATCCCAGGATGGTTTGGGTAGAAGGGACCTTAAGGATCATCCTGTTCCACCCCCTGCCATGGGCAGGGACACCTTCCATAGCCTAGGTTATTCCAGCCTGGTCTTGGACACTTCCAGGGATGGGGCAGCCACAGCTTCTCTGGCCAACCTGCGCCAGGGCCTCTCCACCCTCCCAGCCAGGGATTCCTTCCAAAAATCCCATCTAACCCTGCCCTCCCTCAGTTCAAGGCCACTCCCCCTTTTCCTATCACTCTGTGCCCTTGTCCAAAGTCCCTCGGGGATTATTCTCAGGGATATTACCGTTCTCTGAGCCTGAAAAACGCTCCTTTTCTGGAGTCCAGTCCCAGCCATAGCTAAGCCTGACTCTCCCTTCCCTTGTGGAAGCTTTCTGGACATGCCCCGTCCCCGGCACCTTCCACAGCCCTATTTCATCAGCAGCAGTGGTGGCCCCAACCCCAGCCCGCTTCCCCACATTCCCAGCCTGCCTCCCTTTGGTGCTGCAGCCTGCCAAGCAGTCAGGATGTCAAATTTGGGAACGCTGGGCCGGTTCCACGCTGCCTGGAGGCTCCAGGCTGGCATCCCGTGGAGGCGGTGCGTGCCGGATGGCTCCCCGGGCTCTGTCGGCGGGCTCCTTCCCGAGGGTGGGATGGAGCGATGAGACAAACGCTCCGGCACCCTGGGAATTCTGCCCCGTCGTTCCCCTGCCGGCTGCTCCTGCCTCGCGCTGAAAGCGGGGCCGGGGCTCGCGCACCCAGAAATGGAGGAATTCTGCCCCTTTCCCAAGGTTCATTCGGAGTTCGACACCGTATTCTAAAGCCACGACGTTATTCCGTGACCGTAAGGAAGAAAATGGCACCTGAAGGGAGGTTGTTACTGTTTCACCACAGGTGAAGTGTTTCCGGTCGGGAGTTCGACTACTTCCAGCAGGCGTTACAAAAATAGCAGCGGGGGTGTGTGTTCATCCCCAGATGTCAAGGGATTCAACACGGGAGAAGGCAGGGAGGAGGTGTGGGAATGGGGGACACGCTGCTCAAATCCTTCCCTGGCTCTGCTGGGACCATTCATGGGTGACGAGACTCAGTTTTCCTCCTCCTGCAACCTGTGCGATTCCCACCGCTCAGCTCCCGCACAACATTCATCCTGAATCACGGTGGAACGGTGTGGGTTGGAAGGGACCTTAAAGCCCACCTCGTTCCACCCCCTGCCACGGGCAGAGACACCTCCCACCAGAGCGGGGTGCTCAAAGACCCTCTCCCAGACTTGAGCCGTGCCAGCTCCAGAGCAGAGCCAGTTTGGGCGAGTCCCGGGTTAAAGCCAGGCTGGTACCACCCCTCTCCCGCGCGCATCCCCCAGCGTGCTCCCTGCCGCCCCGCGGTCGGAGGCCACTTTCCCGTTCCGAAGGCAGCAGGCTAGCACACAGCGGCTCTGGCTGCCAGAGGAAATGCCAGAGAGGGAGACAAGCTGACACCCACAGGCCAGCGCCGGGAGAACTTGGCATGTGTGCCCCGCAGCTGCCGCAGCCCCCTCGCAGTGGCCGCAATCAGCTCCGGCGCCGGAGCCGAGCGGGGAGGGGGCCTTGGCCGAGGGCATGTGGTGCACAATCAGAGCCGCAATCAGAGGGGAGAGGCCGTGCCAGCTGCTCCCTCCGCTGCCAGCCTGCTGCCAAGAGCACGACAACCAGGCAAACAGTCACAAAAGGCCGGCAGCTTGCGTGGCCCGGCGCGGCGAGGAGGGGGAGAGTGTCAGGGAGGCCAAGGGGGCTCCGGGGCCCCTTCCAGCTCCTGTCAGCCTCAGAGAACTTCCTGAAGTGCGGGCCGTGCCAGGAAAAAGCCGGGCTGAGTGCAGCGGCACGGCTGGAGCGTGGGCACGGCGGGGCCATAAGGAGGGTTATGGAGGACAGATGTCACAACGCACCGGCTGCTCCGGGCACGGCCACCATTGGAATGGGGCAGAACAGGGGCAGTCCCAGCAGCCATCAGGGGAATGGGTTTGCCTTGCCGCCCGCGCTCTGGGCCTTCTCGGGAATGTGTGTTGGCATGGGGAAGGCAGCAGGGAAATGGGTGGAAGGAAACGTGTCACTGCAACACCCACCTACCCTGGCTCTCCACAGTCACCTTCCCAAACTGTCTGTCTGCTGTGGTCACACACTAAAATAGCCTGGAAGGACCTGGAGAGGTCCCAAGCCCACCTTCACCCCCAGCACAGTGTTGGTCCATGTCCAAGTCATACTGCAACACAGGGAGAACAACCACCATTCCATGGAGAGCTTCATTCCAGGGGCAGAGCTGATCCTTTTCTGGTTTAACACTGAGTATTTCTAATACCCAGAGGAAATCCCAGGATTCAACCTGATTTTCCACTCCTGAGTATTTGTCACCCTTTTTTCAAGCCTGAACACTTCCAGGGGTGGGGCAGCCACAGCTTCTCTGGGCAACCTGTGCCAGGGCCTCAAAAAACCCCATTTGGGGTTTGCATCCCCATTTGGGGTTTGACTTGGAGTTTTCAGTTGACACTTCCCATTTTGCTCCACGAAAATGTTCCTACAGACCCCTCCATCAGCTGATTTCTTTGGAGTAACTCACTCCAGCTGCTTCACCTGATGCTTTGGAAGATGCTGCCTGGTTGCAGCTCTGTTAAGACATTCCCAGCCCTGACAAACGGCCCAAACTGGCAGCGGATTTTATGTTTTCCCCCTTTTATGTTTCCAATGTCACTTGTAACAGGCGAATATCCCATGACAAACAACTCCAACCGTAACACATCTTCTTTCCATCCATATGACCCTTATCTTTTATGGCCTGGGCTCCGCTTGCACTGTTCCCTGTGGCGGGCACGCGAAGCGGGAGTGGGAAGAGAGTGAACCCACCTGTCCAAGTGTTTCTGTTGCTGTTCCAGGGGCTTTACGGCCTGGCTGTGAGCGGAGCCGCCATGCAGATGGCTGTGCTCCCTGCAAATGCTGTTCCAGAGGGGTAGGAGCTGCATCCATCTTCCCAATCACCCGCTCCTGCATCAGGAAAAGCCCCCGGTGAGGCAGCACTGTCCGGGAGAAAAGAGCATTAGAAGGAATTGAGAGGATTCTTTTTAGAACCAGAGAAACATGGAATATGTTGAGTTGGAAGGGACACACAGAGTCCAACTCTTGGCCCTGCACAGCACCAGAGTCTTGGAGAGGCTTCTCCCCGCTCTGAACCACAGTAATATCTTTGCTGTAGTGAGATGGGGGTCAGGAACTAGCAACAGGCCTCAAGTTGCACCAGGGGAGGTTTAGGTTGGATATTGGGAAAATTCCTTCCTGGAAAGGGCTGTCCTGTCCTGGCCCAGCTGCCCAGGGCGGGGGTGCAGTCACAGCCCTGCAAGGATTTAATGGCCCTGGGCTGGTGGTGGCCTTGGCAGCGTGCGAGTTGCTGGGAGAAGGCCGGAGCTGTGCTGCAGAGCCTCTCCCATCCCTGCCGGAGCTGCTGCTGCCGCAGCCACCTGTGAGGCCCGAGAGGAAGAGCTCGGGAAGAGTGTGGGAGCTGAGGAGCCTCCCATCATCCCAAGCACCCGGCACCACAGGCGGCTCTGGCTGTGAGGATGGGGGGTGTTCATCCAGCCCCAGCCCACTCCATAAAGCACGAGCTCCATGCAGCCCATCCCACCTCCTGAATATTTCATGGAGCAGATTCGCAGTCCTCCAGTCTCCACAGCTCCTTCCTAAAGCCTCTCCTCTCCCCACAGCACTGCTTTTCATTTGTCAGGAACCATTATCCCTGCTTCCAGTTAATAACAGAGCTGGAAGGCCCAGACCAGTGCTTGACTTTATGAGCATCCTCGGCACCGTCGTCGGCGATGTCGGCTCTGAGCATCCTAATTAATTATGGTCCCTCTTCCGGCTGTTTCTGCGGGAGCAGAGCAGAAATCACTTTGGGTTATGGAGCAAGGCCACCTAGGGGGTATTTTTATTGAGTTTCTCTCTGTTTGGTGTCATTTCAATAAAAGGGTTTGATTCGGGGTCGGGGCCGGAAGCCGGCGTGGGGAGGGAGAGACGTGGGTGGCCCCAGCATCAGGATGCTGAGGCTGTGATGGGATGTGGGATTTTGGGGCACTCAGAGCCCTCAGGAGGAGACACCAGGGCTGACCCACCACCCTGGAAGCCACAGCGTTGCCAGGGTGTTCCCAGGAGTGGCCTCGCTCCGTGACTGGCATGTGTTTGCATCCCAGGCTCCTTCCAACCCCTCTCTCCCCACCTTCCAACTCCCACTTCATTTTCCCTCCTGCCTTCTCAGCTTTGCCCCTCTCGGGCCATTCAACAGGATTAGCACTTCCCTGCCCTGCTCCCATTTCTCCCTGGAGAAGGAGAACAGTTCCTGAGGACCCCCAGGGAAGCTTCAAGCCGCCGGGTTCCCCCAGCTCCAGTTGGAGTCCTGGGATCTGCCGATGGGAGACCCTGGAGGCCCCGCTGAGCCACTCCCAGCCCGTGACTTTGATTAGTTGATGTTTCCTAATATTTGCACTAGAAACAGCATTTCACCGAGATTAACAAACTTATTGGCAGCTTTGGAGCTTGTAAATGAAGGGAAAGGGCTGGGAAAAGGGGACTGAGGATGATACACAGGGAAATCTGGTTCAGAGAATTTATCCTCTTCATTAAAAGCCACTAAGACCTTCATCTCTGGTATTTAATGTGCCAAATTCAATATTCTCAGCGGAGTTTGCATATAAAAATAGCAATATCATGTTTTGAAGGATGGGAGGGAGGAGGGAAAGTTTTAACTAAACCACACACTTTAATAGCTGCTTTTTAGTTTGTTTTTCTTCTTTTCCATAGATCCAAGCCCTAGGAAATACTTGACAGGGAAGAACAAACTCCTTGCAAGAACTGAAGGTTTTTCTCCCGGTGTAAGTTGTATTTTCCTTCTACATAGAATCACAGAATTATTTGGGTTGGAGGGGACCTTAAAGATCATCTCATTCCAACCCCTAAATCAGGATTCCCTGGGAAGTAAAAAGGAAGAATCCTTTGGAAAAGATCTCTAAGTTGCCCTTAGTGGAGAGTTTTGAAAACCCTGGGATTACAAATGAAGAAAAAATATGAATAATAAAACCCACACCACCTCAAATCTAATCAATTTGAGTGGATCGATAAGTTTCTGCTCCTGGATGCTGGTAATGGAAGAGGAAGGAGGAAAAAAAGAGGGATGTGGGACTTTCACATCCTTCCCTTTCAACTGCTTAAAAAAATCTGGAAAAAATACCTCCACCATGCCCACTAAGTGGAAATATGTCCTTTATGTATTGGGAGTTTCCTCGAAACTGCTTCCGCCCTAATCCCATTATGTACATGCACATATTTGCCCGCCAGGAAATCTCAGAGATCGCTGGAGTTTGGGAAGCAGCTGATGGGCTCCATGGCCTCGGGCAGCCCTGGCTCCTGATTCCCAGGGGGAATTTTCTGCCCAGGGTACAGCCTTGTAAACCTGGGATCATGGGAGGTGTCCCTGCCCATGGCAGGGGTGGAATGTCATGATCCTTAAACTCCCTTCCCACCCAAACCACTCCAGATTCTGGGATTCCTGTGGTGCCTTCTGGGTGCCTTGCTGGCCCATGTTTCTTCCTGAGCTGTGATGGTTTTTCCCACTGGGAATCACTGATTCCCACTGAGATATCTTCCCCCAGCCAGGCAGACCTGCGCAGTGCCGGCAGCTTCCAGCCCCTCCATCTCCAACATTCCCTCATTCCAAGCACCACTGGGCTGCTCCGACTGTCTCCTACCCCAGGCAAGTCCCCCGGGACCATGATTCCCCCACCCTTCCGGGGCCGGTGAGAGCTGAATGACCTGGCAAGGTTAAATCCCCTCATTTTTCAGCTCCATCTTTGCATTTTGCTGCAGAACCACTCGACGGCGCAGGACGGTGAGACTAATCCTGCAGCCCCCAACGGGGGCTGTTCCAGCATTGCCAGGCCCGTCCGGTGGGTGCCGTGGGCTGCCCCTCTGGTGGGCTGCCCCGGGCGCAGGCAGCGGGGCGCGGGCCCCGGCACCTGGCTGGCTGCGCAGTGACAGCTCGGCGCGGCGGCGCTCGGCGAGCGGGACGCTAAACAAGATATATACGCCGTGTCACATATTGGCTGCACACATCTAAGCCAATCACTCCCAAATAAATTAACCATGGCATCGCCTAATACGATCCACCTGCTTTCTTCCCCGCGTCGTTCCAGCCCCTACCTGAACCCCCCTTTGATTAAATGTCAAAAGCTCGCCTCGTGCCTGCAGATCTCACTGAAGGCGGATAACAGAAAGGTTCCTCCTGTGACTCCATAAAACTGAAATAAATTCCACTGGCATCTTGTAAATTTTTATTTTCTACAATGACTGCGGGCCCCATCTGCGACCCAGCTGTTATTAGAAGGGAAAGCGTTGGCCCTTCTGCATTACAAAACAGCATAGAACAGTAATTGCCAGTGGAAGAGATTAAGTGTAGACACTAAAAATGTTTACTCGCAATGAATATGCATAACGATGGGTAGGAAACAGCCCTGGAAGATTAAAAAGAGAGAAGGGTTTGTTTACAAGGCTGGGAAAAAAAAAAAGAGGGGAATGTCAGTTGGCCCCAAGCCTGAAATAGGAACGAAAAACCTTTGGGCAAGGCATTAGGGAGAAAAACAGATGGTTTGTGAACCTTTTATTAGATAGAAAAATCATTAATCAAGCCCAGGCTGGAAATGGCAGGGTTTTTGGTAGTTCATATTGGAGTTTATTTTTCCTTAAAGCGACAGCGCGGCGTTCCCGGCGCTCCGCCGCCTTCTCCGGCGGCGCTGGGAGCACGTCCCGCTCCAGGTCCGTGCTCCCACCAAGCTGTCGTGCCGAGGAAATCCCTCAGCAGGGTTTCACATTTCAGCACCTGTTTTGCCCTTCTCGAAAAAAAAAAAAAAAAAGAAGGAAAGAAAAGAAGAAGGAGGGAGCGGGGGTGGGGGCAGGAATCGCAGCCCCGGCTGGTTTTTTCGTGGTTGTTCCGACTCGGGAGGTGGGAGGGGGGAGAAATTTGGGGAATACAAACTTCCACAGGCAGTCTCGTGAATAAAAAGGCATTTAGCAGGCTCGGGAGAGCGCGGCCCGCCCCCCCTCCCCTCCCCAAACCGGCTCCTGCTCCCCTTTACTTTGCTGCTAAAAGCCTAGAAACAATTAATTTTGCCGCATGTAAATAAAGGCGAGCCACGTGGAACGAGAGGACGCTGCCTGGTCACCGCTCTCCTGGCGGGGAGGGGGGGGCGGGGGGCTGTGCCATGTGATGCCACCTTTCCACGCTGAATACGGGGCTTTGTTCACTTGTTCCTGCCCTTTCCCGGTTCCTCGCCAGGCTCCGAGCAGGGAATTTCTCCGGCATCATCAGCCCAAGGCACAGCAACCGCCCCAGTCCCTCGTTTTCCCCAAGTGTCGCCGTGTGCCGGCATCGCCCGTCTCCCACGGATCCCGCTGGATCCGTGTTCCTGCCCGTGCCGCGGAGCGGGGTGAGCCATTCCCTGCCATTCCCTGCTCCCACTGCACCCTGAACATTCCCGGAGGGACAATGGTGGGCTGCAGGTGTGCGTGGGCACCAGGAACAGGACACTGAGGGCTGGCAGCCGCTCCGGGGTGTCACCTCGGGGTCCCCCCTGTGCCTGAGGTCCCGAGGATCAGGATAACGGGAACAGCACCTCTACTGCCCCAGTGTGGGGTGACAGCCAGAGCAGGGCACAGGCGACACAGGGACATGCCAGGGAGGCTGGACCAGCGGCAGGGCACCTGGAATCCATCCAGCCCCATCTCTCCGGTGCCCTGGGCTCCCTGAGCATTCCAGGGGCCCTCCAGCAGCGGGGTCAGTGCCCCCAGGTGCACCCCTGTGTCCTTGGGGTGACCTCCCCCCACAAGTGAGTAATTCCTAATTTCTGGATTTTTATACATCAATTATTAGGAGTGAGAGGAGGCAAATGAAAAACAATTAAAATTGCCCGGTTTTTAACTGCCTTTGAAAACCTTGGAGTGGGAGCAATGTCAGAATCCTGGATTTCAGCTTCTGACAGTGTTCGTGGTGTTACAAATGTGGGATAAATACACAGATTCCCGTGGAACCACCTGGAATTTGTATTTACAGCACTGAGCTTGGTCTGGGAGTGGTTGAAAAATTGAAAAATATTGGGCTGGAAACCTCAGCTTTATCAAAACATGCAAGTAAATAAGATGACATTAGGAATGAGCCACAACATATTTCACGGCAAACTCGGGACGCAAAACAAAGCCAACATCCCTCTTTTGGGAATAAAAAAATTTGGGGAATAAAAGGGAACTGTTTCTTTCTCCAATTCCTCTTCTACCACAAAGGAGCTGCCCACACATTTCCTAGTTCTTAGACTAATAGCTCGGAGATGAACTTCCTAAAACATATGAGCTTCATCAGAGCAGAGGGAGGGAGGGAGAGAGGGAGGGAAGGAGGGAGGGGAGGGGGGAGTAGTGGGGGAGAAGGGAGCAGGGGGAAGTACAAAATGATCTTTGTAAGAAATAGTAGCTGGGATTGCAAGCATTGCATATGTTACAGCACATCATTAATAACAGTGATCAAAAGAAAGGGAACATCTTAGCAGCTGCATCGAATTATTAGAGAAATTGGAATTTTCAAATGAGCTCGGAGTTAAGGGGGAGGAAAAGAGGGGGAAAAAAGAAAGGAGGAGGGAAAAAAAAAAAAACCAAGGGCACGGTGTGCCGGAGGTCAGGTCACTTTGCAGAGCCACAGGAAGGAAAAACACGTTCTGGGCAAGATTACTAGGGAAAAAGCGGGGGAAATCCCGAATTTTAGAGCAGCGTGTAGGGACACTGGACGGAGCGGCCCAGGGAAGCGTGTGGAAGCATGGCCAGCACCTGACTGGAGCTGGTCACATGTGTAGGAGCTTTTCCTTGCAGGGGGTGGGGTCTGAAGAGAGCTCTGGGTGGGGCTGGGAACAGGGGCATCCTGCAGGACCCTGCTCCCCAGCCTGGATCAGTGGGATCAGTCCTGGAGGTGTCCAGGGCCAGGTGGGACCTGTTCCAGTGGAAGGTGTCCCTGCCATGGCTGGACTGAGATGCTCTGTGAAGACCCTTCCAAGGCAAACCATTCCATGGTTCCATGCCCAAGGTGCCACCCCTGCCTGCACCCGCAGCCCGGCCCTGCCTCTCCCCACCTCCCAGCTCCTGGAGGCAGCTGGAGCTTCCAGGAGGCTGGAGGGAAAGGGCTGCTCATCTCTCCAAGGAGAAATCACACTTCCTGCGATAAAAATTGGTGTGCATCCATGGATTTTATGTCCCCCTGGTGAAAAAGGAGTGCGAGGGCTCGGGGAACACCTGACCTCCGTCTTCCCCCCCCCCGGCGGATGTTTTATAACGCAGTTGCGCAAAGGCAGGAGCCCGTCCAAGCTTGGCCCTCCTGCCTCAACAATCCACTTCAGGAGAACAGAGAGCTTTGCTGGGAAGTGCTGCATCCTGGGAGCGGCTCAGCACCACTGGGATCATCCGGTCCAGCCATTCCCCCACTAAGGCCACCTCTAACCCCTGTCCCCCTGTGCCACATCCAGGGCCGGTGACGCCACCGCTGCCCAGGGCTGGACAGGCCTTCCTGTGGAGAAATTGTTCGTACCATCCAACCTAAGCCTGGCAAGGGCACCAGTGGCTGCGCAGCTTTTGGGAATTAATTGGTTGCTTTATCCATGTCAGTGGGACTGGCCGTGGAGAGAACCAGCGCTCAGCGGGAGCTAAAGGTGACGGGAAGAAACTCTTTAAAGACTGAGGTTTGATCTTGAAATAAAAGCCTTTCTTCCCAATGCCTTCCCAAGCCCCCTCCCTCTCCTTCAAAGCCATGTTTTTATAATTCAAACCAGCTCCGAAGGCTCCGGTTACACATCTGCCTCCTGCGTGTGATGTCGCAGCCCGGCTCAGGCAGCAGTAAAAGTACAGGTGTTTGGGGTTTAAAGTAACCATTTCCAAAGAAACTCCGGCTGCGGCCTCTGACTGTGATCCTTTCCAGCTGGCCCCACTCCCGGCGCGGCGTCGGTGCAAGGGTTAAGCGCCGGAGAAGGGCCGCTCGTGACTTCCGTGCTCTTCCATCTGGTGGGAACCCTGAAACCCATTTGTAAATTAATTTTTTACTTGGAATGCGCGCTGCCGCATCCAGTCATCCCTGGATCCCGCACAGACAGCTTGCGCTGCTGCCTCCACATGTCTCCAGCGACGGGCTCGGCTCCGACTGATTGGAGATGCAGGAGAATGGGATCATTAAGTATGTATGGCCATCCTGCCCGCGTGCTCGCTCCCCGCACTTTATTCCATAATTATCATCACATTAGTTTGGTAAATAATGTTGACACATGATTCCAGAACAGCTGGAGAGTGTCCATCTGACACCCGCGCAATCCCGAGTTCGGCTCCTCGCAAAAAGCAGGACAGATTGAGCCGCCGCTTTTCCCGGCTCCGCTGCCTCGGCAGGGATGTCGGGCGCGGAGCAGGAAACCTGTGATTTCCCGCACAATCCCTCCCAGTAATCCACTCGGCCGATGCCGGAGCGGCGCGGGGCGCTCCTTAATCGCCCCGGCGCTGAGCAGCGACTGCCAGATTACTCTCACTAGCCCTCACCCGTGTCAGGTGAGAGCGGCTCCGGCCCGGCCCTGCCCCGCGCCCGAGCCCGGCCCGTGCGGCTCCGCGCGGGAGTCCTGAGTGGGTACGGGATGGACCGCGGAGCGCGCCCCGCTCCCGGCGAGCTCCGGCCGGGTGTCCATTGGGAATCCCACCAACGCTTGGAAGGGATTTATTGCTCAGCCGGAGCGCTGGGTCGGCTCGTGGCATGCGGGATGTGACCGCCGGGTGTTAGGGAAACCGCGCGACCTGCCCGGAGTGCCTCCGGAGGCAGGAGAGAGCAGGGGAAGGTGATTCCGGGGAGGGCGTTCGTCCGAGCTGGAGCCTTGAAGACAGGCTTTGTTTTAGGACTGTAGATTTCGGTGGATTCATTCCTGGATTTCAGGCTTTGCGGCGAGTGCAAAAAGCAAAGTGACTAATTCCTGCTCCTTCCTCCTCAACGTCCCAACAGGACAGCAGGGACTTACACCCTTCCAAAGCCCAGCTCCCTCTTCCCTCCACAGCGGGTGGGAAAAGCAGGGCAGACCCTGCCTTTCCCCAAAAGCATTGCTCCAGGGTCAGGGAAGTCCCAGGGAATACCACTGTCCCAGAGGATCGGAGCAGAGGCCTCAATAAACTCCATTATTGAGACTTCTGTTATTCATTCGGCAGGGGGTGGGGGGCAGGAAGGGAAAAAAGGAGGTGAACGATGCTTCCAAATGAATAATTTTTACCCTTAGCCAGAAATTGCCTTTTTAACACCTGGATCCTTTGGAGTAACCACTGGATTAAAGGACAAACCTGGGCATTTAACTGACGAGGCAAAAAATGTTAAGCCTGCTTGTGGGATACGGAGAGGGGAAAAAACCTGCTGGGAAAAAACCAAACAACAGAAAGGCTTTATTTTCCTCGGCATGAAGGTAAATACAATGGAATGGGAATATTTAAAGGCCTGTAATCTTATTTACATTCGGAGCATGACTCCAGTTCCCAGTACGTTGCAGACATCTGTCAGACAAACAGACAAGACTCCGCAAAGATATTTCAGATGCTCTTCCCTTAAACAGCTAGGAAGCTGTTTGGGGATTTTGGCAGGATAGCTGGGATATGACATGTGTTTTTTTCCTACTTTTTTCCCCCCCTCATTTTCTATTTTTTATCTTGTAGCACATGATTTCTTTGGCTTCTTACGAGTGAGCTCAAGGCACTGGGTTTGGTGGGGTATTTGCCATGAAAATTGAAGTGATAACTCCTGGACTGAACTAATTTGTCAGAAATTTCCACTTGGAGGGCTCTCCTGTGCCCCTGCCATGCACCTTCATGTATATTTTAAGAAATTTTCTCCTTTAAGTATGGAAATAATGCAACGCAGGTCACTCATGTCACCGAACATAAACCAAACATAAGTGTGCCCATTTAATCTGATGCATCTGAAGGGCCAAAGTGGGATTAGCCAGGATAAAACCACCTTTCCAGGGCAGCTCTCCCACCGGGGTGTTCCTGACGCTGCTCAGAGCAGGTAGATAAGGGCAAAGCCAGAGCTGTTCCGGCACATGCAGCATTCCCGGTGTGTCGGGGGTTCTCGGGTACGTCAGGTGGGAGGGATGTGGCTTCCCTGCTTTTGAGGTGCTGGACACCCAAGTAGGACTTCCAGCACCCCACTTTGCTGGGCTTAGCAGGGATCAGGGAGCACCAGGCCTGCTCTGAGCTCCACCTTTCTGTTCCCTGGAGCACCTTCCTCAGTCAGCACTTCCCCTTCTCCTCCTTTCCCTTAAGACAGGCTTGAAGCGCAGCCCACAGGCAGGGACAGAGATCCTCCCCTCCAGCGCTTCCCCAGGGACTCTGGGACATTCCAATGACTATGGAGCAGGTCATGCTTCCTGTGATCTGCATTTCAGTGGGAGAATCCTCACAAGGATTCAAGGCCCCGCTGCTGCGGGAAGCTCAATGCATGGACGGGCAGCATCGCTCCCAGATAGATCCATGGGCAGGACGGCCACCCTTTCCCAGAGTCCAGGGCATGCTCTGCCCCTCGGGAGGCAGCGGGGGACGCAGACCCACGCAGGCAGTGCTCTGCTGCCACCCCAGCCTGCTCCAGCCGGGCCGGCTGCACCCCTGGGTCCCGGTGCTGCCGGTCCGGCATGCCCCGTGCCCTTTGGCTGCGGAAAACCATCCGTTAGCTGCGGACAGCCACCAGTTTGCCGCAGATAATACGGGTTGTGCTGTGTTCCCAGAGCTCTTCCCCAAGCCTGTTTTCAGCTGCTCGACACAATATTGCTGCATAATTTGGAGTGTCTCCTCTCCGGTTTTTTGGATGCGAGACTTAGCAACAGGGAAAGGTGCTAAAGAGAGACAAAACTTGTGTGGGTGGCTGGAGATTAGCCATTTGGAATTCTCTCCTTTGCTTTGTACCACAAGCTGTTTGCCTGTTCGCACTCCAAACTGCCGGGCCCGGATGCGAGTGCGCCGGTGCTGACGCCCTGCGGGCCCTGCCTAGGTGTGCTGCAGCGGGACCACGGTCTGGGCTGGTGGGGCCCTCGTCCCTGGTCCTGCCTGTGCTCCCGCCCTCTGGGAACACCGCAGGACTCGCCATCACCCCGCTGGCACCTTCCTGTGCCTGCCCTGGGAGCCTTTTCCAGCTGCATGGTGGCGACGGGACATCGGCTCCTGATGCTCCCATCCCTGTGGGACGGCCGCCAGCACATCTCCACGTGTCCCTCCACGCCCAGTCAATCAGGGAGCTGGTGGCCACACCGGCTCATTTGGTGGCCATGGAGCATCACCCCCTGTGAGCACCCCTATCCCAGGGGTAGGATCATAGGATCCTGGAATTATGAAGGCTGGAAAAGACCTTCAAGATCATCGAATCCAGCACCACCATGTTCACCACTAATCCATGTCCTCAGGTGCCACATCCACCTGTTTTCTGAACAATTCCAGGGGTGGGGACTCCCCCACTGCCCTGGGCAGCCAATTCCAATGTTTTACAACACTTTCCATGTAGAAATTTTCCCCAATATCCAACTTAAGCCTCCCCTGGTGCCACTTGAGGCCTTTTCCTCTGTTCCTGTTACCTAGGAGACGAGGCCAAGTCCCACCTGGCTCCAGCCTCCTGCCAGGGAGCTGCGGAGAGCCAGAAGGTCTCTCCTTGTGGTGCTTCCACGGGAGCCAGCCCCCAAATCCAGCTCAACCCCATGGCACGGACCTGTAGAATTCCTGCTTCCCGGCAACTTCCCTCATTGGTATGAGACCTGGAGCTCCTCTTATTAAGCACCGTTAAATATTCCCTTCCTTCCCAAAGACAAATATGAACAGAAACGCAACCAAACATGTACTGTATGAAAATCATCGATTCACAATATTTAAATTTCCAGCTCGCCTCCAATTAGCCAGCTTTCCAATATTTGAACAGAAGACCATTTTAATGCAATTACAAACACATTTTCGGCATCGGAATTTTTTGCATAATTAGCTCCCTATTAAACTATTTATGTAGCCCTTTTTCCATCAGAAACAGCGAAAGCCGAACCATTTTATTCCTTACTGTTACAATAATTAACTATGCAAGTAGAACAGCATATTAATAGAGTATAATTTGTTTACATTTAAAAGAAAATTGTGTTAGATTAGCATAGCAAAAGACTATTTCCACATCCAGGCAGGAATGTTCAGGCCTAATAGCAATTTACAGTGTAGTTAAAGAATATTATTAATAAAGTAATACAGTGTAATTCCGTGTGCCCCCGCCGTATTTCACAATGTCCTTAATTACAGCTAATTCCAGTGGGACTAATTTGGGAGTTATTAAGCCACAGGCACGGGAATCTTAAATACAACCTGCAGTAAGTTGCGAAGTTCCTGGGAGACAGTGAATGTGGAGACCCAAGGGATGGGGAGCAGGATGGGCGGTGCAGCCATTGGCAAAGTCCTGGGAAGTGGAGGTGGTTGGAGCAGGATAGGAGCAACAAATCCACTCCGGTGATGGTGTTTCCTGTACCTAATTCCTGGTTAAGTGTCCAAGGCAGGTTGGACGGGGCTTGGAGCAACCTGGGCTATGGAAGGTGTCCCTGCCCACGGTAGGAGGTGGAATGAGATGAGCTTTAAGGTCCCTCCCAACCCAAACCATTCCAGGATTCTGGGCATGGCATCCCCTAAACTCAATGTAACCACAGGGAGAAACCATTCCCTTGGAGCACCATTCCTGCCCAGGGAAGGTTATTCCTCCCATGCACAGCCAAGTTGTTTCCTATTCCCCTATTCAGATGCACAGCAATGCCCTGGATTAAGTTTCTCCATGTGCCACCATGCCCCAGCAGATGTTTTCCAGGCACAGAATCCACATCCCATCCTGCTCAAAGATCTGTGGCAAAATCCCACAAAGCCCAAGTAAGTGATTTTTTAATTGTGCTCTTGAAAGGAATTACACTCGTTCTCTGCCATCAGAGTCGCTGGGGATGTCAGAATCGGGAGGAGTAGAATCATGGGATGGCCTCTGGGGTCAAAGCAAAAGGCTGTTGGGTGATGTGGCCATAGAATCCTAGAATTCTGGGATGGTTTGGGTGGGAAGGGACATTAAAACCATCCAGTCCCACCCCCCTGCCTCAGTCAGGGACACCTTCCACCAGCCCAGGTTGCTCCAAGCCCCGTCCAACCCGGCCTTGGACATTTCCAGGAATGGGATAACTACAATAAGGATCTGTCAAAATATCTATAATAATTATCCATCAAAATTGGTTAGTTTTAGGAAGATAAAGATTTGCCAAATAGTGCGAAGGAGTGTTTGTTTCAATCCACGATGGGAGAGACCACCAGCAAACGTGATTCTGCAATCACTTGCTCCACCAAAAAAAACAAAAAAAGAAAGGAAAAAAGGCGAGAGGAGCAGGAGAAAGGGGGAATTGAGAGTTGCAGCCTCCTACCCCGCAGATGGCTAATATTCATATGGAACTGTCAGGCGGCTCCCAATGCCAAGCTCCGGCGCCGGGTGCTCAGCTCGTTCCTGCAGCTGAGCCATTAAACCCGACGGGGCTCACGCAGACGGATCGCAGGCTGTACCCGGAGCTGGCAGCCGTGGGCTCAGCCCCTTCCAACAGAAACGGGAAAAGGCTCCGGCACTGTGAGCCAGGGCAGCAGCTCCTGCTCTGGGGGCACAGTCAGCAGGAGCTGCCATAGGGAGTGGAAAATCAGGAGACTGGGAGAGCCTCCATCCGTCTGATTCCACCTTTTGGACCTAGGGATAGGACACAGCGAATGGCTTCCCACTGCCACAGGGCAGGGGAAGATGGGATATTGGGAAGGAATTCCTGGCTGTGAGGGTGAGGAGGCCCTGGCACAGATTGCCCAGAGAAGCTGTGGCTGCCCCTGGATCCCTGGAAGTGTCCAAGGCCAGGTTGGACAGCGCTTGGAGCAACCTGGGCTAGTGGGAGGTGTCCCTACCCACAGCAGGGGGTGGAACAACAACTCTTCCCTCTCAGAATTCCTTGGCCAATTTCTTTTCTCTCTCTATTTTGACATGTGCCTGATCTCTCGGAATGAGCAAGGTGTTCCTTAAGTGAAATTTTTTTGGGAAGAGCCTGGCAACTGTTTCTGTCTGGCACGACGCAGCACAGGCTGTTGTGAGCTTGAGAGAATGAGGTTGGATGTGGGATGAAAATGTTTCTGTCCTGGAAGAACACGGATTAAAATGACTCCTGTGGCTTGGCGTTTCTTTTTATGGTGAGAGAAATATTAGAAGGCCTAGGAAATGCTGGATTTTTATTCAGATTATAATATTATTCACCATCCCTGCCCAGCATCCCAACAAACACCCCCACCCCCAGGCTGCCTTCCCTAGCCATCATCCCGCTCCACATCCACATCCAGTCTCCCTTCCAGCATCCAACACAGCTTCCCAGACCTCTGCCATTCCATGTAACCTGGACCCAGCACAACAAGGGGCTGGTAAGAGCAGGTTGTGCTGCTCAGGGGGGAAGACGTTCCCATATTTCTGTCATCATTTTCAAATCATTTCCCTGCTTCCTTCACTGCCCGTGAAAGGATTTGTGGATGCATCATTATCAATCTCTTAGTTCTGGTATTCTTCCCTGTTTTTTCAAGAGATGCTTTGGGATCTGCCACTCCCTCACAATGCCAGTTAAAATGCGCCTCTGGCAGCAGCGCTTCCCCAGTGACGTTTTCCGAGGCCTCAGGAAAACAACGGTGCCGACTGGCACACTGCAGCTAGTGGCTGGCAGCACCAGGCCATCCCAATGGCTTTTATTCCCAGAAAACACGGGCAAAATTATCAATCCATAGGTTGGAAACACTTATCCCAAATAATAGCCCTGTTTACAACCTGCTTCTACTTTTGACGTGCTGAGCGCCTCAAATAGCAACAATAAAGCCTCTTGTCTTCTTTCAAGATATTTGTCATCTTTTGATCCCGTGCCAGGAAAAATGGAATTCTGGGAGATCAAACCTCCCAAAATGATGGGTCCTCTACGCAGCAAGTGCTTATCAAGAGGAATCCAGAAGGATGGCACATTTCAAAACTGACAGGGAATAAAGTTCAGCTCATTGTGGAAAAGAAGTAAATAAACTTCAAACAGCCCAGGAGTTTCCCTCTAATACCAGTAGTCCAACTTGCAGGAATTTTTAGTGAAAATAAGGTTGTAGAAGTGGGATAAACTGGCATTTCAAAGGGAAAATGCCATGTTAAATATCAGATAAATATCGAGCAACTCGCTCTTGTTGTGTCCCAGCAGCTGCCCTGGGGGACAGTGGTCCCTCCCCAAGTCTCCTGGCAGAATTCCCTATTTTCTCAGCAGAATTCCCTGTCAATGGCTGGGTTGGAAATCATTACATTTAAACCCATCCCCCTGGATAAATCTGCTCCTTCCCCTCTTTGCCAGGAAATACCTGGCATTGCATTCTGAGGAAAACCAAGGTCCCCCTGGCACCCACACCATGCCACATGTCCTTGGAGAGGTCCCACTTCTCCCAGCAGAATTCCCCACCTGGGAACAGAGCTGAGCACCAGCACCCAGGCAGAGGGAGGTCTCCTGTGGCTCTCCAGTATTCCTGACCTGCCAATTCATGCCTTTGACAGCTTCATTCCCGCGGCTTTGGGGATGCAGATGCTGAGAACTATTGGGGATCCAGCTCATTACAGGTGTTAAACTTAAACCAGGAATTTTAGACTGTCCATGCCCCATGCAGGCAGGCAGGGAAGTAATCCCACTGTTGGGCAGGGATAATCCCTGCTCCTGCCTCAGACAGTGTCAAGCTGCTGGAATATCAGGATTTGGGACCCAGGGTGGGGATCACAGGGCATCGCTGCCACCCTCAGGGGTGGCAACTGCTCCTGGAACAGGCAAAGGGACAAAAACTGATGCTGATGTATCCTTAATCCTGGAAAACTTGCATTCCCAGTGCCTGGGAATACATCCCTCAGCCAGCTGGGAGGTGGCACAAGGAATGGGTGTGGTGGGAATCACCCTCTGGCACCTCTGCCCTGTGCACAGCCCTGTGGCCCCAGCCCAGCTCCAACATCTCCCTGCCATGAATTCCCTGGAGCTGTCCGCGGGGTGGAAATCCAGTTCCCCCCACGGAGCGCCGCCGAAATAAACCGGGAAAGTGAGATTGTAAACCAAAATATCTAAGGATTCCTGAAAAGCTTTTTCTCAGCGCGGCGGCTCTGAGGCAGGAGGAGGAAAAGAAAGTCAGCAGTGGCTGTAAATCCTCTGGAAACCATAAATTAAAATTAAGGAGTTCAAATATGATCTAAAATCATTTAATCTGGGTGATTTATGCCCATTCTCTGATGCAATTATTTACGGACACTCCTGTTTATTGCTCTTTTGACTTTTTTAATTACTGTATTCCAAAAATTCAATTACCAACCGGAGTAGAGATTTCAGGCAATAGTATTGTAAATAAAAAGAGAACCAATTAATAATGTGCTTAGTCTAGCAAAGCTAAATCAAGTGTAACACAGAACGCCTGGAAACTTGCTCCAGGGATGAAAACTCCTAGGGAAGGTCCCATGGGATGGATGGGATGAGCCCAGGTGATGTGATGGGTGGGCACTCCCCACACACAGCCACAGACCCTTATTGGGGTTACTGGTCTTGTTTTACACTGTCACTTGTACTATTAAAAACTATTAGGGAGGACAGAGAACGTGGGAAGCAGGTATGTTTCATCCCAAACATTTTGTCATTTCACCTTGGTTTGTCAACAACCTTTGCCATTATTGAAAAATCAATTTCACCTCAAATTCACCTTGGGAGGGTTTTTCAACAAATATCCCTGCTTGTAAATATATTTACTTTCCTTCTCTAGAAATATACACAGCAGCACCACAATGTTTCCTGCCCTTTTTCCCACGTTTCCCACACTTTGCCCCTCACATTTCCCACCCTTTTCCTCTCACATTTCCTGCCCTTTCCCCCTCAAGTTTCCCACCCTTTTCCCCTCACCTTCCTGCCATTTTCCCCCCTCACGTTTCCCGCCATTTTCCCCCTCACATTTCCCGCCATTTTTCCCCTCACGTTTCTTGCCTTTTCCCCCCTCACGTTTCCCGCCGTTNCTTTCCCCCCCCCCCGTTCCCCGCCGTTTTCCCCCCCATGTTTCCCGCCATTTTTCTCTCAAGTTTCCCGTCGTTTTCCCCTCACATTTCCCACCATTTTCCCCCTCATGTTTCCTGTCATTTTTCTTTCAAGTCCCTCAAATGATGGAAAAAGGGGGATTTTCCCTGAGTTTAAACCCTGGAATGGAACTGAGGGCACAGGGATGGGAGTGGGATGCCCTGGGAGAGGAGGCTGAGCGGAGACCTCATTGCAGTTCCAGCTTCCTGGGCAGGGGCAAAGGAGGGGCAGGCCCTGAGCTCTGCTCTGGGAGGACCAGGGACAGGACCCAGGGAAGGGCTGGAGCTGTGTCAGGGCAGGGTCAGGTTGGATCTCAGGAAAAGGTCCTTCCCCCAGAGGGTGGTTGGGCACTGAACAGGCTCCCCAGGGCAGTGGGCACAGCGCCAAGGCTGCCAGAGCTCAGGGAGTGTTTGGGTGATCCTCTGGGGCACATGGGCTGACTGCTGGGGATGGGCCTGTGCAGGGCTGAGGGTTGGACTGGATGGTCCCTGTGGGTCCCTCCAAGCTCAGCATGTTCTGTGACTCTGTGGTGGAGGATGGGAAGATAAAATCAAAAAGAGAAAGGAAAAGGGCTTTCTCCAATCCCCACGTGCTGCCCTACCTGCTCAGCTGCTGCTGCCCTCTCCTGCACTGCTCCTTGGCACAGGGCTTGTCCCTCGGCAGTGCTCACTCTCCAGGTGCGTCCAGGCGCTGCCCTGGCCTGTGTGAGAAGCTCTCACTGCGGTAGCTCTCCGCGGAAGGTGTGTCTGGGTGGCCCCGCAAGCAGCCCCCAGCAGGGCCTCAGTGGCCACACCTGCTGGGATCAACCACATTTGGCATATTAATTAGGACTCTTTGTTACATTATAAACAAATGGAGTCATTTAACAGAGTAGCTGGTCCACACTGGATCTGTTGGGCCAAGGTGTGGTTCCGGATGGGTAAATCCAGCATTCAGCTATCGGGTGCAGGATGGTTCTCCAGGAGGAGACCATTTTATGGTGACCTTTTCCATCTGAGGCTCACCCGTTCCCAAATCCCTCGGTCCCCAGTGCTGCTGGATCGGCAGGGTGGGTGCCTTTCCATACCTTCTCTTTATTAATGGGAGTCATATGGCTAAATCCCAGCGTGCCGAGCTGCGCGATTCCCACCGCAACTCCATCTGGTCCTGAGGACTCCAGTACACCGTGTGTCGGAAGGTACCGAGTGGCTTAATTAGAATATTAAATTGATTTACAGTTCCTAAATAATAGGTATCATTAAGCCAACTCTGCTCAAAAAGGGGTTGACACACGGACCCTGCAAGGGATAACATATGGAGCCAAATCCTCCGCAGTCAGCAAAGAGACACAGCGGCAGCTTCCAGTCGGACATCCAAGACGGATGGATGCGGGAGAGCAGAGCGACCCAAGGTGAAGGGCATCTTCCAGAGCGCTCAGCCCCAGGTGCTCCTGCTGGAGCACTTTGTAAGGATAAGGGAAGGGCTGGATGAAGAGTGTGGGGTCCAGCCCCCCCTCACAGAATCATGGAATGGGTTTGGTTGCAAGGGACATTAAGGACCATCTCTTTCCAACCCCCTGCCATGGGCAGGGACACCTCCCACTAGCCCGGCTTATTCCAGCCTGGCCATGGACACTTCCAGGGATCCAGGGGCAGCCACAGCTGCTCTGGGCAACCTGTGCCAGTGCCTCCCCACCCTCCCAGCCAGGAATTCCTTACCCATATCCCATCTACCCCTGCCCTCTGGCAGTGGGAAGCCATTCCCTGTGTCTTGTCCCTCCATGCCTTGTCCCCAGTCCCTCTCCAGCTCTCTTGGAGCCCCTTTAGGCCCTGGAAGGGGCTCTCAGGTCTCCCTGGGGCCTTCCCTTCTCCAGGTGAGCACCCCCAGCTCTCCCAGCCTGGCTCCAGAGCAGAGGGGCTCAAGCCCTTGGAGCATCTCTGTGGCCTCCTCTCCAGCAGGACCCAAGGTCCTTTTGCCCTCAATCCCCATTTTAATCCAAAATTTTAAAATGAAACCTCTTTCCTTGCATGTTGCATCCCGTAAAACCAAGTGCTTCCACTGAAAAAAAAAAAAAACAACAGAAAAAGTGAATTTTTAACAACAATTCAAGGGTGTCTGAGGGCAGAGAGGGGGCTTATGGCAGAATTTTCTTTGTGTGTATATAAAAACTGTTCCAGATGGTGCTTTAGAGGAATTTACACCCAGACCAGCTGCAGGCGGGTTGGTCTGGACTTGTTTCGGCTGCAGAATAGATGCAAAAACTTGTTGTAGGAAAGAAACCCCCAAATTAAGGGTTTTATGACAAAAAGTTATTATCGGCTAAACTGTGAACGTGCTGCCTGGCTGGAAAAAAGTATTAAAACGTATTTACACTTGAAAAGGAGTAATTAGTGTAGTTCAATCAATGTGCCAGGCCAAGACTGAGGGATGAGTGCAAATACATAGAGACAAGAGAGATTTATTATTAAATTAAAATCACTTAATTACTGCAAATGTTAAATATGCAGTTTTCTGGCATTTAAATGATATTTTTCACCCAAATTGAAATGAATTGTCCACTCTGAATTCCCCCTACTCTGGAAGTGTTTAAATGTCAGTCCTAAATTAAAGTTAACTGGGATCGCTGTCTGCTTTACCTTTCAAAAAAAAGATTTAATTAGAATCAATAAACCACTTTTTATTGAAGTTTCCAGTGTGTTCTGTTATTCCAAACACACAAAGAGCTGCGAACCTGAAACCTTCAAAGATGTTAACAGGTTGGGGTCAAAGGGGAGCACCTGGATGAGGAACCCCTGGAATGCTGGCACCCAGTGCCGGGGCCTGGCTGCTCCCCCGGGAGTGGGGCCGGAGCCTGGGCGGGATGAAATCCATACACCACGTTGATTTAGCCCAGATGAGTGTTGCATCCCTGCTCCTTTTTTCTTGCTGGGTGATTTTGGATGGGCTCCATTCAAGCTGTGAGGCAAAAACGCTGCCTTTCGCCTTTCAATTAACCCCCCTATTTTTAACTCAAATCCGGCCTCCCGACTCCTCCGAGTGTTGGAATCAAAAGAAATCAAAACTCATCTACCCCTGCTGCAATGATGAGCAGCCCTCCAGTCCCTAAATATATAAATTATCAGGGCTTGGATTAAACACCTTCCCCCTACCTCCTCCCTGGAAGTGCTCAAGGCCAGGTTGGATGGGCTTGGAGCAACCTGGAATAGTGCAAGGTGTCCCTGCCCACTGGGATGATCTTTAAGGCCCCTCCCAACCCACCCCATCCCAGGATTTGATGATTCCAGGTCATTGCGACTCGGCAGTTGTTCATATTGCCAGTTTAATTTATTTTTAAAAAAAAAAAACTCCTCTCTGAGCCACACGACTCCCGTGCTCATAATCAGCGCCGCGTGGAAGTGATTATATTAGAGGCCTTTTTCCAGTGCGTGCACTCGGATCAAGATGTAATATGCATTTCATATCCCCTGACTCCCTGTCCTAAAATAGAGACAAAACACTCTGTAATGTCAGATTGCTTTGAATCAGTTTTAATTTGATTAGAAATATCCCACAAGGCTCCCCGAGTACACAGAGATTATGGATAATTAATGCCGTGATCAATTAGATCTGAATTGTTCGTCCATCAAGAAGCAATAACATGGGCTCTGATTTTCAAAGAGTTTTTCCCTTAATCCTCTTGTTCTCGGGCGCTTTACGAGGAGATACAAAAGCTCCTAAATTAGGACAACACAATATTGCACATTTGGAAAAAAATCCCTCCGCATACTATTTATAAGTCTGGGAGGGGGATTCTCATCCAGCGCAGCCCAGGGGAGTTGAGCTGATCCCAAATTCCTCCTAAAAGGAGGTGCATCCCCTCACAATCCCATGGAAACAGCTCCTCCACTCATAATTAATTGCCTGGCTCCATTCCTATGTGATTCCTGAGGATTTGTTGAGGAATAAAACTCAATTAATTTCTTGTGTTTGAGTCAAATTCTTCTGAATTTTCAAATAAATTTAAATTGAAAATTCATAAATTAACAAAATTTGGTAATGTTTGGTGCTTAGATTCCAGGACAGCTTTGCCTGGTGCCATGTGAGGTCCCAGCTCTCATCAATGGTCCACCCCATTGATGCCAGGCTGGATTGGCACCGGGGATTTGTACACAATCCCCACACCAGCCCCGTCCAACCCAGCCTTGGACAATTCCAGGGATCCAGGGGCAGCCACAGCTTCTCTGGGCAATCTGTGCCAGGGCCTCCCCACCTTCCCAGCCAGGAATTCCTTCCCAATATTCCATCTATCCCTGCCGTCTGGCAGCGGGAAGCCGCTCCCCATGTCCTGTCCCTCCAGGCCCTGAGACAACACCAGAATTCCTGGGCTGCCCCACAGCTGCTCATGGACAGAGTTGGTGCCTCTTCTTAGAGCCAGAGCAATGGGAATGCCCAGCATTGGCCAAGGCACCACAGGTTGGCACAGGGAGCCAGCGGATACCTGGACTCATAAAATGTCCTGACTTGGAATGAATCCACAAGGATTCAAAGCTGGCCCTTCACAGGACAACCCCAAAATACCCCCGTGTCCCACTAGGTCACACAGATAACCTGGGAGATGATTTATAAACAGGAAAAGAGGATCGATTTGAACCCGACTTCCTGTGATTAATTCCATCAGCTGCTCTTGCAGGGAATCCTAGCACCATTCGCTGGGATTTGTTGAGCAAAATTCCCATTTCCAGGCACGCACTTACAAGCAGGACCAGGAGAAGGGTTTGGACCTGGGTGAGCATCCCCATGCGGGAGGGCCCCGGCAGCACTGCCGGTGGCTGCAGCGAGGCAGGAGGCTCCATCCTGGCGGCACAGCTGGCGCGGGAATCGCACACCTGCTCTCCGCCGGGATTCCAGCCCGTGACCTCGGAGGTGTGAGGAGAAGGCACCGGCCCCTTCCGAGGGCGAGGGGCACGAGTGGTGCTAGGAACGCTCAGCACGGTGGGAATTGTCTTCCAGTGTATTACATGAGAAAGCCCTGAATAATTCATGGAGATTTATTATTCCGTGAGTAATCCCGGCCTGAGCCAAAAGCAGGCGGCTGAAGCCCTGAGGAATGTTTTCCTCCGAACTGCTACACATGTCAGTCTGGGAGCCCAGAGATGAATATTTTAAGGACAACAACCTCTTTTGCCCATTTTCCCAGACTGTGCCACCGGAGATTCCATCCAGGACCGGTCCAAAGTCCTCATCTACACTTTGGGAGGCAGGGAAACACTGTGACACTTGCTCGCAGCTGGAACAAAGTGTACCAATGTGTTCAAAATACCTCAGGAAATGGGATTTCCCCTCCTCTTCCTATTTTTGGAGTCTCTGATCTGGTTTTTCAAAAATTCCCTCTCAGATGTTTCATATTTTCTGAGCTGATCCATATCATTCATCCCAGATTATTGATCCCAGGATGAGGAGAACTCCAGTGTATCAGCACTGGCTGTGGGAACGCTCCTCTCCATCCCTGGATTTGCAAAGCCAGTGCTGTATTTTTGGGAGACTCTGGGATTTTGGGAAGAGCAAATGACACTGAAACAACATGGAATCAATTGTGGAGTCTCAAATAAACTGTACATTGGGGTTTCAAATCATTTTGCAATAAGGCAAAGCAGTTTGTTCTTGGGGGAATAAGATGTTTGGATTGGCAATTGCAAATTTGCTTAATGATTAATAAACAGGATGAAAATAATTAGTATTTCACCATGATATTTATCCAATTCTGACATAATAAGTGAAAATACGTTTGTTACCATAATAGATACATAATGAAAACATCAGAAAATACTCAATTTCTTTTCAATTTATAATGAAAACTCTCAATGCACTTTTTGGTTCCAACCCCCTCTTCCATGTCATTTATCCTGAGCCAAGTGGGATTTTTTTCTTTTGACAAAACGGGGGGTTTCCAGCAGCGTTTTCCCACGAGGAAATGAGTCAGTGAACACACTCCCATGGGGATCTGGGATTGGGTGATGAGGTGTCAGGGAGTGCCCTGCACTAGAAGTCATGGAATTATGGAATGATTTGGTTGGAGAAGACCTTAAAGGTCAACCAGTCCCACCCCCTGCCATGGGCAGGGTCACCTCCCACTAGCCCAAGTTGCTCCAACCTGGCCTTGGACACTTCCAGGGATCCAGAGGCAGCCACAGCTTCTCTGGGCAACCTACGCTAGGGCCTCCCCACCCTTCCAGACAGGAATTTCTTCCCAATGTCCCATCTATCCCTGCCCTCTGACACTGGGAAGCCATTCCCCCTCATCCTGTCCCTCTAGGCCCTTCTCCAGCTCTCTGGAGCTGTAACAGGGATGTGGTGGAGCCCCCTTCCCACCCCTGGAGGTGTCCAAGAAAGGACTGGAAATGGCACTCACTGTGCTGGCCCGGGATCAGTCCCATCTTGGACTCCATGGATCCTGGATGGCTTTTCCAGCCTCAGTGATCCTGGGATTCTGTGATTCCGTGACAAAGAGGTTCCTCTAATTGCTTGGAATGAGTTCTGGTCAAAGCCACATGTGGGCGATGTGTGTGTGGGAGGAGGAGGCTGAGCCCCCTCTTGGTTCTCTCGGTAATTCCCTGGGTGGGGGGGAAGAAAGGCCCTTGCAGGCACACCCGGAGCCACTTTACATTATTTTGTGTCACTCGTTCCTCATTTGTTGCTCTGCATATTGTGCCATTATAACAGGAAATTACATTTGCATCTTGTGTGGCACAAGCATGTTGTGAATATCATAAAAACACATATGGTCATAAAGGGTTGGGAAAAAAAGGCGATAAAACTGACATTTAGGAAACAGCTTTGGAAAAGAGAAAACATGTTCGGGGAGCTTTTGTGCAGCTCTTCTCTGTGAAAAATTCTGGGCTCTCAGTTTAGAAGCTTTTTCGGCAAACTTCTTAATTTTTTGACAAACTTCCTAATTTTTTGCGGTACAAACTTCTTAATTCTTTTTTAAACACTTCCCAGTCCTTTTATAATCTTCCTTTTTTTTTTTTTTTTTTTTTTTTTTTTTTTTTTTTTTTTTTTTTTTGCAAACTGCCTACTTTTTTTAACAAGCTTCTTGATTTTCTTTTTGTACAGACTTTTCAGCTTATGTATTAACCCATTAGTTTCAAATTCTAGAAACTTTCCTTTGTGTTTGGAGCTTGAACATCCCAAAATCTTGTGGAAGAAACTCCTGAGCCCAGCCAGCCTTTCCCAACAGTCGTGTTTTCCATGTGCTTTCCTGTTGTGTGATTGATTTTGGTGGAAGTGCATAAATTTGAGGCAGGTCTAAGTGCAGCTCTTGAATTTTGAATAATTTTGGATATTGGATGAAGCAATAATATTTTGGGGTGCTTAGAAATGGGGTTTCAGCCACTTGGACATCAGGATGTTTGTGGTGGAGGCTGGGTTTGATGTGAATATCCCTGAATTCCGTTGGATCCTGGCTGTGGAGTTGGAGGAGGACGAGTTGACATCACAATCCCTTTACACCAGAATTGTGGACTAGCAGAAGTCCATGTACATCATGAAATATTACCTTTAAATAAGCAGAAATAAATAACCAGGGTAAGATTTTCATTACAGGTCAGAGATCCTGGATTGAAAAGCAGAAAGGCTTTTCAGCAGATAAAGGTCTCAATAAAACCGTCCTCTCCAAATACATTCCCTCTGTATTTATCTCTCCCATTCCACTCCCTGACTCACGTCAGGGTTAACAACTCGCTGTCAGGGCCGTGTGTGCCCACGTGGATCATCCTGGAGCCGCCAGGGAATGGTTCTTCACAGTCAGGTACATCAGCATCCTCTTGGAGCTGCCCTTGGTCCAAGGGAACGTCTGGGGCAACATTCCTGCCAGTCATTGCCGTGTGCTCCCAGCAGGGAAGTCATTCAAATTTTCCAGAGCTGTAAACTGCAAGCCTTTTATCTGGAGCCCCTAACACGGTCTGTGACAAGCAGATCCGACATGAGCATGCTATGCCAGAAATCCTCCAAAATGTTCCTTTACACAGAAATTACGGGGCTGATTCATGATCCAAAGGCGGATTTTTGGCTCTTGCCAAGTCGCCATCGCTCCCTTCTGCTTGGAATGATCTGGAGAAGTGTCTCCCAAGCAAAGGAGCTCTGCATCACAGGAGGAGGAGGAGGAAGTCTTACAAGCTGCACCAAATCTCCTGGTTTTCCAGAGGATTTCACTCCCATGCAGCTGTGGACTGTCTGGCAACCGCTGTGTGAGGACATCCAAGGAAGCCTGGATTCACATCCTGCTCAGTGCAAAGGGGTTTCCATAGGGGCTGTGCAATTTGGGAGTGGGAACCTCTCCATCCTGTGTCACCTCCCTGCAGGCCCCTCCTTGACCCCACAGTGTTCTCACCGTGTTTCCATGCGGGGATTCCCGCTGTGGTCCCAGGTTTGGCACGTGAGGGCACGTGGGGTTATCCAGCGTGGAGAAGGCTCCAGGGAGACCTGAGAGCCCCTTCCAGGGCCTAAAGGGGCTCCATGAGAACTGGAGAGGGACCTGGGACAAATGATGGAGGGATGGGACACAGGGAACGGCTTCCCACAGCCATCGAGCCCCATTCGGGGTAGCCATTCCCAGACGGTGGATTTTACCCAGCACTGCCGTGTTCGGCCACCGGCCACGCGAAGAGCAGAGGCCGCAGCAGCTGGGACGCGCCGGCAGGGCTGCAGCGCTGTCCCGCCTCACAGTCTCACAGGGCTCTCACGCGGAGGGAGGGGCTTCCGCCGCTTCCCGCCATTTCACCGCCGTCGTTGCCGCCTCGCGCGTCCCTCACGGCTTTCCCGCGCAAGGTGAATCCCGCTGTTACCCCACTTCTGCCTTCCCTATCCACCGGAATGCTGGATGCTGTTTCCCCCCGCACTTCCCTGGCCTTCGGCCGAGCATCTGGGCTGGCGCTGCTGGCGGAGCCGCGAAGAGACATGGAAAAGAGGGGGAGCTTTGGGAATGCGGAGCCAGGCGCTGCCTGACAAAGTTGTGACTTGCAGAAGCGCAAGGTAATAGAAGGGAGAATTCCCCCTCCCTCTCCTGCCAGCTGCCGCTTTGTCGGCGGCTCCCATGCCGGTGTAATTCTTCCCCCTAGTTTTCAGTCATGGAATAGGTGCCATTAAAGCAGGAGCGGCTGCAGAGCCTCGGAGGAAGCCCCTGGCCCTTCTGAGGCTGGGTTTGGGGTGCAGACGAGCTGGCAGAGGACACGGGGAAGCGGAGGGAGGCTGGAGGAGGCTGCCTGGCGTGCCCAGATGTCCTCGGCACTACGTGCCCCGATCCCCTGCTCCTTGGTGACTCATTCCTTCGCCGGCTGAATGGAGGCGGTTGTCGCATCTCCACGGAGCCAGTAAAACCATCCCTGGTTTTACTGCGTTTTTTACACACACCGACCAGCTCCTCTACGTGCGGTACAGCTCCTCCATCCCGCGGCATTCCCGAGGCCAGCGCCCTTCCCCAGGGCCTTGTCGGCTGAGGCAGCGGGAGGAAAAGGAGGAGTTCAGAGCTCCGGGGAACAACTCAGGGGTCATTTCGCCCCTCAGGAAACAGAAAGGGCTTGCAAAGTGTGAATGGGGTGTGGGGCACAACTCTGCCCCTTCCAGCCTCCCACTGCAAGAGCAGTGTCAGGATTTACACCCCAGAGCGGTGCCACGAGGAGCCCCTGGGATCCAGCATGGTGGGCTGGGCCTGCCCCTGCCAACAGCCTTCACCGCCGCCCCATTCCCACTGTTCGCTCCGATTACTGCTTCCACGTTCTGCTGTCAGATGGATATGAACATTCCATCCCTACTGACTTTACACAGGTGTCATATTTGTTGCCGAGCACCCGTAATTTTGGGAGCAGTGTTTGCACTGCAAATGGAAACCTGTCATTTCCCTGCACCTCCTTTCCCCAGCTCGTTCCATCAGCTAATTCCATCAGCCATTGCAGCTGGAGGTTTCACAGCTCTTGTGTTAAATCAGGACAATGCTGCTCAGATTGAAACTGAAATACGCATCAAAAACCACATAGCTACCTACAATTTCCCCCTTTCTCCCTAAAATCTCAGCAGGAGCCATCAGAAGGAGGTGAAGGGTACAGAAAGTGGAATATTAAGCATTTTCCTGTGCTGTGGCACCATGGACACAAGCAGGACAAACAGAGCCTTGCCTGCTGCACAGCCGCATCCATTTTTAAAAACAGGCCTTCTGTGCTTTCTTTTTTCAGCTCCATCTCCCCAAACCAAGGGAAAGATGTTCTCAGCGGGATTAAAAAGCAAAGTGTGGCACAAGTATCCTGGCAGCCTCGGCAGCGCTTCCCTAAAACTGTCTGCCACGGGCACAGCTGAAATTAAGTTGGGATTTAATGGCAAAACAACATCAGAAAATGGAGCTGGGGAAAAAAAAAATACCAACCCAAACCCATCATTTTTGGAATGGATTGAATGAGAAAGGTCCCCACGGCCACATGGAGAGGCAGATGCGGCTGAGGATGGAAGCTCTGCCTTCCAATGCTGGGAGAGGCAGGATGACCACGGGCAGGAGGAGGATGGAGATATCCCGCTCCAAAGCTGTCACTTGGCTGTTTGCACGCTTGGTAAGTTCCTCATAAGCAAAAGTCTCTCGATTGCTGTTCCAGAATTGGAAATTGGAATCAGAGAAAGAGAAATGGGATGAAAATGAGATGAGGGGAAAAAAAAGAGAAATGATGCTTTGGAAGCCTGTTCAAGTCTATAATCTCCTGTGATGTTTGTATTGAGAGAATAAATCCGTGCTCTGTTCAGGCTTGGGATAGCGGGGAGGGAAATATCCCCCTTTCCCTGGGCGTGGAACCATTAAGGCTGGAAAAGACCTCCAAGATTTCTCACTGGCGAGGGTGGTCAGGCCTTGGCAGGGGCTGCCCAGGGAGGTGGGGGAGTCCCCATCCCTGGAGGTGTCCAGGGAAGGCCTGGACGTGGCACTCAGTGCTCTGGGCTGGAGAACAAGGTGGCATCGGGCACAGGGTGGACTCTGTGGGCTGGGAGGGCTTTTCCAACCTGAATTATTCTAGGATTCTGTGATCCCCGGGGCAAACCCTCAAGCGAGGAACAAGAGCTGTGCTCAGGCAGTTCGTGTGATCCTCGAGGAAGCCTTGAGTGTTTCCACTGCAGGCCTGCGCGTCCCTGTTGTGCGTTGGTTTGTTTTGCTCTTCTCCAGAACAATGTTGTTTTTATCTGGTGTCTCGGGAGCTTCTCCTGGCCATCTGCACTGCCCTGCTCTCCTAGTTACCCACCAGAGCCCTTTGGGTTGTTTTAGGCACGGCAGGAATCTCCTGCAGCAGCCCCACGCCGACAGCCAGCTTGGCTTTATCTTCCCCGGGAAAAGGCAGAGTAAGCAGCGCTCCCTGCGCCGGCCAGGGCTCGGGGAGGGCCCGGAAGCGGAGGGAGCAGGGGCTCCATCCCAGGCCCGTGCTAACAATGCTCTTTCAGAGGCTCATAATGAACCCTTTGAGAACACGGAGTTATTTGGAAAAGTCCCGAACTGTGAGAAATATGCGCATGTTGCGGCTGAGTCACCAGTTGGCACGGGCCACACCGGCACACAGTTCTGTTTTTTAAGTGTACTTTTCTTCCTCGGATCCACAGACAAGGGGCCATTATCAGCTTTAGTTTAATCTACGCCTCAGAATAGCTGCACCCGGACCAGTCTTGCTGGAAAACTCTTCCGGGAGGATATCAGCCTTGATTTTGAGCTTCCAGCGCCTGCATTCTCATCCTTCTTGGAAATTTGTCCCCAAACCTGCTTACCTCGAGCTTGAAATTATTTGGTTGCAACTTCCCCCCCAGATCTCAATGCCTTCCTGCCTGCAGGATTAAGGGATCCATTCCAGTCTCTCCTTTGGCAGGTGTGTGAAAGCCTCTGGTGTCTCACACCTTTTCCTGTCCTTTTTGTTCAATTAGCAGGTTTATCCTATGGAATTTAGGGGCTTGTGTGCCTCAAAGCTGCTCTGGGCTTGTCCACTGTGGGAGACACTACCTAATCCTTGAACATTTCCTTGGATACACAGTGTCCCCCTCAGGACTTGTCCAACCAGGATGCGTCCATCTGGACCAGGCAGGAGGGGGAAAAGGCTCTGCTCAGAGCACCCTCAGGCACTGGGTGATCCAGGGATCCTGCACCCCATGTTTTCTGGGTGGCCCCTAATCCACAGCCATTTTGTCAGGGTGAGGCAACTCCCTCCATCCTGTGTTATTCCACAAGGGCACAAGTAAGGACACGATCCCAGACTCAACTGAAAAGTTCCTTTTTCCATTTTCCTTTCCTTTATGGAAATCTGGGAGCCACCAGCATGGCAAACATGCCCCTGCCCTCTCGCTCAGCCTCGGAGGCTGGGCACGGAGCAGGAACCCCCCACTTCCCACAAGTGCCCGAATTTTGGCTGTGGAGGAGCTCTGGGCGGGTGTGGGGCACGCGTGACCTGCCAGTGCATTGTTGTGGAAGTGCTGATGGGATCAGGCACAGATGGGCGACACAGAGCTGTCAGAACCAGCCTGGATTTGAAAATGTTATAATTGGGATGGTAAACAAGTTCACAAGGACCCTATTGAGGCAAGGGATTGCCATGGTAACAGATCAGAAAAGTCTGGGAACGAGGAAGGGATCGATAAGTGGGGGCAGCAGAGGGAACGGTGCTGTCGCGGTGCCGGTCCATCCCAGGGCTGGCAGCAAGGGAACGTGGGCTCCAACCTTGCCCCGCTCTCCGGAGGGACCCCGTTGATCCAAGCACTGAGCTTTCCTGGGATAAACCCACCGGGTCTCACACCACCCTTAGTAACTTATTTACTCCAAACCAGTATTTTTTTTAAAGCCCGATTTTATTAGTAAGTTATTTGTCTTTAATAGGACAATACTTCACATTCCAAGATGGATGCAGCCATTTTCCTCACTATAATAAACCGTTAACATTAGTTTATAGGCAAAAAAAAAATGTTAAGGGCCTGGTGGCACTGAAATCCCCCGAACAAATGTTTTTTAAGTGGCATTTACCCTGCAGCTCAGGTAAATGGGCAGAAGAAGTTTATCTTCCAATAATCAGGACTTGAACTTGGCATCAGTCCGTTGATTTGGGGTGGGCTGGGTCTGTCTTTCTTTCATGGCTCAATGAGGGAAAAAATAGGATTTTGCTCTGTAGGGTTACTTTGGAGAGCAAAGGTTTGGTTGGGAAGCAAATCCTGCTTTAGAAAGCAGAATCCCAGAATCACGGAGGTAGGAAAAGCCCTCCCAGACCATCAAGTGCAGCCTGTGACCGATCCAACCGGGAACTCAGTTCCATTGTCTAACATTCCCAACTGAAAAAGGTTTTAGGAAGTGCTTGGAGCCTTAAGGAAGTGCCCAAATGCTGCGTTCACTTGGTGGCACCAGGGAAAGGAGGGCCTGGCTCCCTGGGCTGCTCTGCCTGGGATGGAACAGCCCCAGAGCTCATCAGAGCTCCCAGATTCCTCACCCTCTGGGGTGAGATGTCTCCTGGGACTTACTCAGCTTGTTTGGGAAGAGGCCCTTGAAATACATCTGTATTCATGCTGGAAATCTGTGGATTTGAAGTCGGAAGTGCTGGACTTTTCCAAGAGTGGAGAGCGAACACATGTGCAGCAAAGGACCCAGATTTTTCCATCCCTCTCCGAGCTGCACGGCAGCTCTATCCATCATTTTTCCAGTTGCTGCCTTCCGTTCCAATCCCAACGAGCTGCTGGGAAAGATCTTTGATAGTAACTAGCCACCAAGACCTGGGAGACTGCATTTATTACGGCATAATACCCACATTCCCCAACTTGTGCTGGACCATATGGAGCGCTCTCCGCTGGGTTTGGTGGAGTTACTGGGGTGAAACAAGGATGGATTTTGTTCCTCATCCTCTTCAATTATGCCATAGATTGGATCATGCAGCAAACTCCAGCAGATCATCTGGGCATAGCAATCAGCCCCGAGGAGCACATCACTGAGCTCATCTGTGCCAATAAACACAGCGCTCGGTGCGGAGACTCCAGCGGGAGCTGATCCCAGGAGCAAATCAATAGGGCTTAGCACTCACCGGAAGCTAAAAGTGGGAACACACACCTCAGTCTGTCACTTGCCGGCAGGAGAAGGCTCTGGGAAGAGTGTTTGTGTGGTGAGATAGAGGGAAGAATTTTATCCCAGATCAGTTTCTTTGGATCTTACACTAACCATCACTAACCTGGGAAATCAAGGAAACCTGGTCCTGCCTGGTGCCCAGAATTCCTGTGGAGATGGTTGTTTTCAAGCCCAGCACCACCCCATACTCTGCAGTGACCAGGATGGAACCGTAATGGTTCCAGCCCCAATGTTGTGGCCACGTTTCCGTGGAATCTGGAATGGTTTGGGATGGAAGGGGCCTTAAAGCTCATTCAGTGCCACCCCCCTGCCAAGGGCAGGGACACCTTCCACTAGCCCAGATTGCTCCGACCTGGCCTTGGACACTTCCAGGGGTGGGGAGTCCCCAACCTCTGGGCAACCTACACCCAAACTTCTGTGCCTGTGTTTAGCTGTCCCCCAAAATCTCCCTGATAAATAGACCATAATTTAACAAAAGTCCCCTTTTTGGTGCATAAGGACTAATAGAACATGACATTTATTATTCAAAAGAGGTGGCAAACGAATCAAGACGTTGATTCAATGTGAACAGGCAGAATGTGATCCCTGCTCCTGCCTCTCCGAGCCATAAATAATAGAACGGTTCCCATTCCCATTCCATTATCGCTAATAATGAGTTATGGGTAAAGCCACCATGTCCCTTGCAAAAAGCAAGATATAGCTCTGCTTATGGTTGATTATTAGAGGCTAAAATAAAGAGATTGATGCCCAAAAAAAAGTCTAATTAGCGTTAGTCTATTGGAGAGGAAGCTGAGCATGCTGCTCTAGCACTGCCAAATGAAATTAAGGCCCAATTATTGATAAATGAAGAGTGGTTTGTGCTGGAGCCTGGCCTGGAGTCGAGGAAATACATCTGTCATTTGGCCTGCACAGGAGTCATTCATGTGTGACACGGCATCCTGTGCATTTATCATGCATCTGTAGATTTTTGGTTTAATTCACTTAGCTGTCTAACGAGATTCGGGGCCGGTGCCTCGCGCCGTGGCAGGATTTGGGCTGACAGATGCGACTGGGGGCTGAGGTGGTGTGTGACACCACGAGCCATCCTGCATGTTAATTATTAGTGAAACCACTGTGCCCCTCCACTAATGGGCTGGTTTATCTGTGCTGTGGCTTTTCCAGCCAGTAATTACCCGGTGGCTGCAGGGCAGGTGGGACACGAGCCGGATCAAGGGACCATTGTTGCTCGGCGCCCTCGCTGCTGCTGTACCATTTCCATAAAAATTGGTGGCGGAGGTGTTTGAAGCAACCCTGCATCTCCCCGCTCTCTCGAGCCCACGGACTCCAGCAATGAGATAAGCGGGCTCAGAACTGCCCGCTCTTCATAAAGCTCCAAGTGGTGCAATAGTTTATTAAGTCCATTGTTGAAGGCAAATGGAAAGCAGACGTCTGTGGGATGATAAAGCTGCAGCAGGACTGTTACAGTGCCAGTGCACCGCACGACCGGGAGGCTGATTTATCCTGTCTCACTACAGTTGGATTTTAAGTTTGTGCTGTTCCGTCCTCATCTTGAGGGGAGGATTGGAAACAAATGTTACGTAGTGGGGGAGGTTGTCAGGAGTTCTGAGGCAACGTGAGGCCAGGGGGTGGCAGAGACCTCCTGAAGTGAAAAAGGGGAGGTTTTAGGTTGGATATTGGGAAGAGGTTCTTGGCTGTCAGCGTGGGGAGACCCTGGCATGTGTTTCCCAGAGAATCTGTGGCTGCCCCATCCCTGAAAGTGTCCAAGGCCAGGCTGGAATAACCTGGGCTGTGGAAGGTGTCCCTGCCTGCGGCAGGGGGTGGAACAGGATGATCCTCAAAATCCCTTTCAACCCAAAGCACTCTGTGATTCTACAGGGATTCAACCCCCCCTGGCCAGAGCTCTTGGCTTCAGAGGTACCTGCCGAGGATCTGGGGCTTGGTGTTGATGTCCCCAGCACCGCAACACATGGGGATCACGCCTCGGGGAGTGCCTTTTCTCGGCAGGCACCTGATAACATGGCTGGGAAGTAGGTTGGAGCTGTCACAGGTGTCAGAGCTTCGCTGCTTCCAAAGGGCCCCGTGAGAGCTCCACCGTGTCTTTTAATACCCAGACATTTTTGGAAATCTGCCCCAATTTTAAGTAGGGCAGGAAAAGTCTCATCATCCGAAAGAGCTGCAAATAATTTCTCTAGACGAGGAGTCAACTTCCTAAAGGCACTGCCTGATTCCAGCTCCTCAGTCCCACGTAAAGGAGACTGTGCCGTGGATCCCGGGTTTCCACAGGAGTTGTCCCTGCTCACACCTGACCACCACCAGGCTCCGCTCCGTGGCTTCCATGGAGAGAGCCTGGGCATGGGGAGGTGCCAGTGCACAGGCTGCCCATAGAGGTGGTGGAAACCCCATCCCTGGAAGTGTCCAAGGCCAGGCTGGATGGGGCTTGGAGCAGCTGGGATAGTGGAAGGTGTCCCTGCCCATGGAACAAGATGATCCTTAAAATCCCTTCCAATCCAAACCATTCACAATGTTTCCATCAGTATTAGAGAGACTGAAAACCCCAAATAATATGAAACAAATCCTTTCTGGAAGGTGTTTCTCCTCGTGACGCTCCTCCAGGTGGCTCTGAAGCGGAGGAATTGTCCCTGGCTGCTGTTCCATGGCTATTTCTCCTACCGAGCAGCGCCGGGCCTCCAATATGAGCTGCATTTCAAATATTAAAAATAACAATGCGGTGTAATTCCACTTACTCATCCTAACTCGATTTGGGGCCGCCAGCATAAGCCGGCTGCCATATGGAGATTTGCTGGCCACTTGTGCTGGGTGATGCAGTGCTCGGCAGGTGCCACTCGGGGAAAAAACTGCTCCTTGGCCACTCCTGTGGCCACGGGCACCAGGGTTCAGCTTGCCCCTTCCCCGCTGCCTCCAGCAGCCCGGGGCAGTTTTACTGCTGTTATCTATTTTTATCAATTGTTGTACATTTTATTGGTTTTGTCCTCTCTGGCTCCCCAGAGCACCCCTGGCTATCCCCTCTGAGGTCTGCTCCCTCTGCAGGGCGTGCTCCCACCCCGCTGTGGCCCCAGCCCTGCCGTCGCTGTGTCCCGGGGTGGCACAGGGAAGGAGCAGGGCCCGACCTGGCCCCGCGGGTGCTCCCGGCTCACCTTGTGTGTGCCCACCCGCACTGTGACCCCGTGGCTCGCTCACAAAAGCGATTTTGTGCTGCCAAGCACAGTTTTGTGTTTACAAAAGAATATGCAAAGCAGTGCTAAGTAGAGAATGACATTTTCCCCCTGACGAAGAGCCAGATTTCCCCGCGCTCCCGGAAGGCACAGCTCCGTCCCCGCCGTCACACGCGCCCCGCGGGGGCTCGGCACCACCTTGGACGGGGCTGGAGCAACCTGGGGTGGGTAAGGTGTCCCTGCCCCTGGCAGCAGGTGGGAACTGGGTGGGCTCGGAGCTCCCTTCCCACCCAAACCGTCCCTGCTTCTCTGAAAACACAGCTCCCTGCCTTATGGGAAGGTTGCCACAGTCTCTTTCAAAGAGACCTAATGCACAGCGTGGAATAAAAAGAGGAAATTGTCTTTTTCTTTAGGAAAAAAAAAAAGGCACTTCAATAAAGTTCTTGCTGGAGAAAAAAAAAAAGGAGCATGAGGAAGATAGACTCGAACAAGCTGAGCTACAGAGACACAACAATAGCTGCAGGGCTGAGACCTTGGAAAGAAGCTTGTGCCCGGGGAAGGGTTTTACAGGGAGTTTTAAACCACTTTCAAATGTCAAGTTCGGTTTTTTGACGTGGTTACGTTCGCCCCATAAAAATAAAGTGATTTGAAGACCCTTTGGGGGCCCTGGAACAGCTCCCGCTCTTGCTATAGAGACTGTGCTTCACATGTTGGTTTAAGCTGCTTATTGCCTTTTATGACACTCTGGTTATTAGGTTAAATCAGCAGCACTTGCATTCAGAAGCTCTATTGATCACATGCAATACGTGGACGGGTGGGAGCTTTTATGTGAGGAGAATAAATGATCTCCGTGTTTCCCAAGGGTTATCAGGGGACCCTAGACGGGAGCTGCCCGAAATCCAGCCTTTATTTTGGCAGGAGCGGCACTTGGTAGCGCTGAAGTGTAATGACCCAGTAATCTGCTCCTTACCAGGGAGCTGCGAAGTGGAATGTTTGCATCTTGTCGAATAAAAGGGGCTTTTAAAACCACTGAATACTCTGCCTTCCCTTTGTGCCTCTGCTGAGGCCGAGCCCCGGTGTCCTTTGCAGATGGGCAACCCGGGCTGCTGGAAGGTGTCCCTGCCCGGGACAGGGGGCTGGCGCTGGATGATCTGTCGGATCCCCGCCAGCCCAACCATTCCAGGGCTCCCTGGGCTCTCCATCCCCTCCGCAGGGACAGGGGCAGGCTGGAGCTCCGGCTACCGAGGGACGCTCCGCACAAGGATTGCTAAACCGCCGCGCGCTGTAATGTGTTATGACATAGATCAGCTGTTGTTTTCCAGTCTCAAAGGAAACCTTGTGGAATCTCATTCCTTTGACTGTATTAAATTAGCTGCAAATGTTGTCCTTTAAACATAAACTCAAGGCCCTTTCGCTGGAAAATTGAACGTGGATGGCGAGGCCGGCGAAATCTCTTTAAAGCTATTGTTTCTTTGGAGATGTGGTTTACCTTTAGTGTTATAACAAAGTAAATTAATAAATGAAGGGGTAGGAGAATTGTTACTATAGCAATCCCCATGGAAACATCAAAAATGCCACAAACACTCATCCTCAGCCTCCAGCTCCTGGGAGAGCACGACTCGGGGTAGAACACGGGGACGGCTCCTCTGAATTCAGCCAGATCTCTGTTCTCTTTCAACTTTGCTCAGGGAAAGGTAGTGCTCTCGAATAAAGGGGAATCACAGGAGCAGTTTGGTTGGAAAAGCCAATGCAGTCCCCCCTGTGCAGTCTAGTCCCAGCCCATGCAGTCCCCCCTGTGCCCAATGCCCACGGTGTCCCCCAGCCTGGAGCACTGAGTGCCTCTTCCAGTCCTTCCTTGGACACCTGCAGGGGTGGGCACTCCACCACCTCCCCGGGCAGTTCCAGTGCCTGACAGCCCTTTCCATTCAATATCTTGGATATCCACAGATCCCCAAAAATAAAAGACTCTTTTCCTCCCAGACCTAGGGAGCAGGTTGCTTTGGGAAGTGTCTGTGTGACCCCCAGGCTCTGGCCCCGCTGGTGACCCTCCACAGGGTTTCCCAAGCCCTCAGTGGGGAAACAGCTCCACAGATAGTGGCACAAGGCCTTGCCCTGGTGTTGGCACCCAGTTGGATTTTTCCTCCATCCCCTCATGTCTCCGCAACATGAGAAGGCTCTGGAGCCGCTCCACTCTTTCCATGGTCACCCTTCCAAAGGGGGAGGAGGGAGGAGGACCAGCAGCCATGGTTTGACTGCGGTATGAAAGAAAAAGGCACCTGTTAAAAGAGTTCCTGGGGGTTAAATCCTGACATTTTTCTCCAAAATTGATCTTGCTTTAGGAGAACCTCCCAGTGAATTGACTGCCATCAGCCTGAGCGAGGTGGAGTGATGGTCCCACACCTCTGGTCAGCCTGCTGTGGTTTCCAAAGAGGGACACATGGAATTCCTGGCTGTGAGGGTGGGGAGGGAATGGCACAGGCTGCCCAGAGAAGCTGTGGCTGCCCCATCCCGGGAAGTGTCCAAGACCAGGTTGGAGCAACCTGGTCTACAGAAGGTGTCGCTGTCCGTGGCAGGGGGTGGAATGAGATGAGCTTTAAGGCCCCTTCCAAGCCTGGAACTGAGGTGCTCAAGGAGCAAAGGCAGGAGCGAGGTCAGGGCTGGAAAACAGCCACATTCCGTGCTCAGCATCCGTCCGGGGATGAGTTTGGCTCCTAATCAGGGCTGACAATTAGGCCGTACAGTTAATATTTTTACAGCTGTTTTATTAATAACACATACAGAGCATCCAGCCAGGATTTGTTGGAGACACCTCAGGAAAATGAATGATGTAAATAACAGATGGATGCGGAATAGTCTCACAAACAGGCATCAAGATATTCCCATCTTGTTTAGAAGGAATTTAAATAGACAGATTGGAGATAAACAGGCAAACTGAGAAGAGGAGAGGGTGGGAATGTGGCTGGATAAGCCTCCAAGGTGCCTGGGGAATCCTTCAAGTCCTCAGGATCGTGCCATCCATACGGATGCAGATGTGCCCACCTGGAGCAGCCGGTGGGAGCACAGAGGAGCCTTTCCCATGTGTTTCCCACCCCAGCCGGCCTGGTTTAACCCTTGCAGGATCTCAGTCCCAGCTCCTCAGCCTGGAAATGGTTAATTAGGACAGTTTCAACACCCCTGAAATGATTTTGCCTTTAAATCTTAACTCCACTATTCCATGGTTTCGCTTCTCTGACTGTCTCGGAATTTTGGGGCAGAGCAATAAGAAGGGAGAAGGGGTTGTGACCCGGGAAAGGACTGGTTAGTGCGTTCGTGGGGCAAACAGCTGCCAAATGTGTGCACAGCATGAGCTGATAAACATCCCCAGTGGGTGACACACTAATGCTTTGTGTATGGAGGGTAAACCAAAATCATCTGGCGCCATTAGCTGGTGAATCATAGGGATTTGCACTTGGATTTGTACCTTGGGATTTCTTCTGGAGCTTGGAGAGCTCGGAGACCTGGTGGTTAACAGCTGGAACTGGGAAGTCCAAGTTATCTGGAGTGTAATGGGAGGAGGGCATGGGGATGGACGGAGGGGTCTGGCCTGGAGAAGAGAAGGGCCTGGGGAGTCCTGAGAGCCCCTTCCAGGGCCTAAAGGGGCTCCAGGAGAGCGGTCTGTCCCTGGCACGGGCACAGCATGATTGAAAAGTGCAGTGGATGTGGCACTTGGGGATGTGGGTTGGTGGTGGCCTTGGTGGGAGGCTCAAGGCCTATTCCAACCCCAGTGATTCCATGGTTCTATGATTCTAAGGGATTCTATGATTATATCCTGGCAATGTAACTGAATTTTGATAACTTTAGGCCATGGCCATAGAACCTCATGGAAGCCCCTCCCCAGGTACAACAGGCAGGGACAGAGCCGCACACCGGAGCTCCCACCAGCAGCCACTCCACTGGATAACGGGATAATCAGGCATTTCAGTGGAGATAGTTAAGGGATAAAGAATAGAGGCAGGAAGTCTATGGAGCTCCGTTTGCAGAGCTCTACAGTACAGACGCCTTAACACATAAATTTAGCAATTATTATTGTGTTGCCCTTTTCCAGGAAAGGGTAAAGGAGATTTGTAGGAGCACTTAACACATGTAAATCCCCACCTCCTTAAAGCAAAGCACTGTGCTAAATGGGGCCATAAATATCAGGACTATTCTGTCCTTTTGGAAATCATACCTTTCTTCCCCCTCCTTTCAATGCAATTAAACTACGCCTTATTATAACACAGCTCTTGGGAACCAGGCATTTAAAAAACTACAAACAGGTGTTTACGGAGAAAGACAACGATCTTCCTTGGGTTAAACGGAAGTTGAAGGCAAAGGCGAGAGGCAGTTTGTGGAAAACAGGGCCTGAATCACAACTTGCTGTTGCTTTGCCAAAAATGAGATCAAACCTCCACCCGCCGCATCTCCCGCCCACGGGCAGGAGCTGAAACGTTCACCTGGGGCTTCTCTTGAGTCCCTCAAAGAGCTGTGGCAGCAGAATCACTGAGGTTGGAAAAGACCTCGGGGATCGTGGAGTGATTTCTGGTTCCTGCCGTAACTGTGCGCTGTTGCATTGCCGCCAATTCAGCTGCACTTGTACCGGGACGGTGGCAGCGAAGGGAAGAATGCGGATCTTTGTGCATTTGGCACATATAATCAGATAATTATTTTTTAAGGAAGGGGCAGGAATGTTAAATGCATTTCCCTGCTTTTTTTCCATCTGTTGGGGCTGACGTGCAAGACTGGAGCTCTGCTAGGGAGGCCGCTCTGACGAGCCGCCGCGTGATTAATATTTCAGGATTATTCGGGCCCCCGCTCTCGGCACGGTGTCTGTTTGCAGGACATCTGGCTGCAACATGTGCCTTGTTAAGTTACACCTGTAAATCTGAGGTCAGCCTGGAAGGGCCCGAGGAAAGGGCCAGGAGAAGGGACTGTTAACGGTGCCAGGTGCGGGCACACGGTGCAAAAACCCGGTGTAGGGTGTCAGGAAGCAGGGCCGGTGTTAATTACCCCTCAAACACTTCTGCACCAAGCATGGGTCTCACTGCATCAGCCAGCGGCTGAAACAACCCACTCCAGGGCGCCCTGGAATGCCTAACTGTGCTCACACACGTTGTGTGACCCAGCCTGGGTGTTCGGGAGAGTTCAAAGCCAGCCCAAATCATTTGTGTTCTGGGTCAAAACTCGCTGGGCTTTCCCCCCCTTGGCCACACTGAGTAAATCCATCGTGCAACGGAGCAAAGAGCAGGGGCTGGTGGTGGGGCCTCCCTGGCCCTCAGGACCAGCCAGGAGGGGCAATTGCTCTCTGGGAGTGACTTTCTCACAGCCAGACAGGAGAAAAGTCCAGGAAAAAGGTCACTGGCGGCAGCAGGCAGCGGGTGCCAGAGCCAGCCCCGACTAGGAGCGCAGCTCTGCTGTAAGGACAGACCCCAGGAGGGAAGCGGAGCCCCTAGATACAGGAATAACCATCCCAGACATTCACCGAAAGGGGAGGTTTTTAGGGACATAGGGATACCTGCTCTCCTGCACCCCACGGCTCCCTCTGAGCTGAAGGGAGCTGTTTTCTCCAGCACAGGGATTTGTCCTTTCATTTCTTTGTTTGTTTAAGAAAACCCTTCCTGGAAAATCAATTTCTTTGTTAGTTTTCCCCTTTCTCCCACTGTTCAGAGACAGAATTAACAAATAGTTCATAAGGCATTTTCTGCCCTCCTGAGAAGCTTCCTCTAATTACCGGGGAAACTCTCCCAAGACAGGAGTTGTGGGGTGGCCACGTGTTGGGAAGTCATGGATACCTAAAGGTTTGTTCCACTGAACGAGGGAACAAGGAAGGAAGGTTTGGATTGGAATCCCCCAAGGTTTTAAGAAGCACCAGCAGCTTTTTGGGGGCTCCAGTTTTTCCAGCAGCTCAGTTTGTGCCACCCCATTTCTTTCTGCCTTTCCCAGAGGGTGGGTGATGGATTTCCCAGGCCCTTGCTCCTCCCAGACCTTGCTTCCAGCAGGTCAGGCCCAACCGCATGGATAAGCTTCCAAAAAGGCTGGTTTTCCAAAAGTTTTTAAGTCTGCTTTTCTGCTCTTCTACCCACTGGATTTGGAAGAGGGGAGGTCTCCTGTTTAATTTTGCCGTTGCCATAGTGATTGATTAAATAAAATAAAAAAAACCCAACTCAACTAGTAAATTCCAAATCCTAATTGTACTGACAACAATCTAAATGTGGCTGGAACAGTGAGTCACACTCCAGATTATGTGTCTCAAATAGGTTTTAATTTCAATCTAACAAGGCAATTATTGTACAGTATGTTAATTCCGTATCATTTGATTAACAACAACGTGCTGCTGGAGCTTTAGCACCTCTGGTATTTAGTGAGATCTCTATCTATGGCAGAGATAAACCCCCTGCCTCACTTGGTGCTCATAATTAACAGGGAATATGCATATGTGTCAGGGTACCCTCCCAGAGCCCGCCCAAATCGCAGATCCCAGGGTTCAGCCCCGGGGAAAACCACTACCAGAGAAACCAGGGAAATACCAACCCAAAAATGTTTACTGTCAAAGGCAGTGAACCCCCAGCTATTCCTGAGAGAGTCCTCCAGCATCCAAGGCTCCTGATGGATGCTGGCTCTTCCCGGTGCTGGGAATGCTGCAGCCCCCCAGACAGCCTGTTCCTCTCTCCGTGCTCACTGTGACCGCCCTGGCACTTCCTTCCTGCCGGGAGACTGCTCTGGAAACGAAGAAAGGTGGGAATTCACAACGAAAATACACAGTTTAATCCCACAGTGCAGAGAGGCCTGTGCAGCCTTGGTTTATTCATTTTCATGTGTAATCCCATAAAAGCTTCTGTTCCTTAATATTGGAGGCTGCCAAGGAATTCGAGGGCTCTTTCCAGCAGTGAGGTCAGCGCACAAAGCCTCGATAACGAGTCGGTGGGGACTCAGCCCTGGGACGCTCCCCCGCCTGGCTCTGCTCCTTCCTCCCCAAGATCCCAGAGCATCCCACGGACCAGCTGCAGACACCCAGACCCCGGGGTTATCTGCGAGTCTCCCTCTGCCCCCAGAAACTGCTGGACACACAAGGAAGGCACGGGAGGAGACTGGGGGCTGTGATACAGCCGAGGCATCATCCCCATGGCCCTTTGGGACACAGTCCCAGAGGGAAAGTGGGACCATTCCCTCAGAAAACCTCGAAGATCAGAGTGATTCCATGGCAAGCAATGTCTGGAGGAGCGAGACAGCACCAGGACACGGGGCCGGGCCCCGTTTCCCCCTATGGAGCAATACAGTGATTAATTGTAGGCAGGAGCTCCTCTTAAACCCCTAACTGCTTTCAAGTCATTTTGGATGGATATTTAGCTCTGAACAAATGACATTTCCTTGTAAATCCATATTCCCTGTGTACAAACACAGTTGAGCACCAAATCCCTTTGAGGTTTTGCCACCAACACACGTTTCCACACTGAGGCACTTTGGGTTTTGACACTGGAAAAAGGGGAAAAACAGCTAAAAAAACTGAGTTCTGATGGTTTGCAGCGCCAGTGCTGGTGCTAAAGTTGTTTTCCTATGAATATAGATTACATTTTTTTACATGGCAAATAAACAAATGCATAAAGATGCGTTATTTTGTAAGCATAAAAAAACCCCTGCTGCAAGTATAGTGGTTTTAATTTGTTTTTATGATTACTTGTAATTAATTAGCATCAAAAGGAGATTATCAACACAGCTAAAAATTGAAATTGTACCAGCCAGCACAGGAGTGATTTCGCTGGTTTATCTTCATATTGAGGTGGAAAAAAAGAGATTATCCTGTTTTTTATTTTAATTTGTAACTATGCTTAGATTGAAGTGTCAAAAACTAGTGGCAGCACAGCCTAAAAATGGACAGAAATGCCCCAAAAGAGAAATAATATCAATAATTACAAGCTGTGCTGAGCCCACGCCACGCACATAAATACTTGGGGCAGTCTGACTGATTCTTAAAATTTCCAAAAGGCTTTTTAGAAACCATGTTTACACTTTATGGAGCAGTTTAGCAGGTGATAGGGATGTTCTCCCAAGGAAGCTGCTGTTCCTCATGTGAAGCCAAAGCAAGGACAAATTTTGGGAGACATGGAAGGAGCCCAGGGATCCACTAGGGAAAACTCCAAGGTGCCAATTGTCTACCCTTGTGGGAGGGTTGGAGGAGGTTCTACTCCGAAGACAGGCTTTAATTAAATCCAAACAAGCTGAAAGCAGATGATGCCTCCCAAGCCTTCTTAGGGATTTCCTGCCCTTCCACTACATTCTGCCCTCCTGTTCCACCAGTCCAGGGCCACCTGGCACTTGGATGCTCATTGACATGCTGGTGTTCCAGGGAAAGGAGGTTCTGCAGCAAAGGCTGCTGAAATCCCACCTGGGAGTCTCCAAAGAACCCTCAGCACATGAGACCCGTTTCAGGAGCACAGCAAGGACTTCGAGTCGGAGATCTCTTGGCCTTCCACACCCAGCAAATCCTCGGCAAGGAGCAGCTTCTCTTGGAGGCACAGCCATAACTCCGTGAGGGCATGTTCCACCCTTCTCACCCTGGAAAATTCCTGGCAGCCACCAGGGCTGCCAACCCTCTTCCCAAGGAGAACGATCCCTGAGAAGCTCCTTTTAAACGCCACTTTTTCCTATTAAATGCCAAATCCGGCACCGCCTCATTAGTTATTAATGAAGCAACATATTTGTTCAAAATTGATGATTGTTGATCTGCTCCCATCGTTGTATGAAATATTAACGCAGCGTTTGTACTTGCAACCATTTTGCAGACATTAGGCTGTGGATTTGCATATTCATGAGCGCTCATAAATGTTTAAGGAGACAGCCCAGAAAGCATGTGAGCTGTCAGCCAGCCAGTAAAAAGGCATATTTACTGGCTTAATAAGGACTGCAGTTTATAGGACAACACACAAGAAAACAAATTCAGTGGATCTTGGTTTCCCTGGCACAACCAGCTCCGGAAGCTTTTCCTCCTCTTGGTGTCCCAGAGCTGAGGGAGCTTCGAAGCTGGCTGTGAGGCTGGCCACAGAGCAGCTTGTGGGACACCATGTTCTTCCCCTGCAGCATTCCAGGGGCTGCCTGGCCTTGTCACCGGGATATCTGTTTCCAGTGGGAGTTATGGGATGTCAGGACTCTGGCCCCACCTGGTCAGCCTGGGATAAGCTGTCACCACTGCAGGGGTAGCCCTGGGGTCACACCGTGCACACACACCCATGGGAAGGGTCCCTGAGGGCAATCCATGGCTCCTGCCAAATTCCATGGAGAGTGGGAGTGGCTTGGGAAAGCAGACCTTCTTGCTGTGGTGCACATGGCTAAGTGTGGGTGAGGGCGGGAAGAGGTGTGTGAGTTCCGTGCCTAAAGCCAGCACAGCTGTCCCCTGCAGCGGCCCAAGGAGCGCTGCCACAGAGCCATGGAATGCTTTGGGATGGAGGGCACTTAAGGCTCATCTTGTTTCACTGCCTGCCATGGGCAGGGACACCTTCCATAGCCCAGCTTGCTCCAGCCTGGCCTTGGACACTTCCAGGGATACAGGGGCAGCCACAGCTGCTCTGGGCAACCTGTGCCAGGGCCTCACCCCCTCACAGCTGGGAATTTTTCCCAATATCCCACCTAACCCTGCCCTCTGGCAGTGGGAAGCCATTCCCTGTGTCCTGTCCCTCCGTTCCTTGTCCCCAGTCTCTCTCCAGCTCTCCTGGAGCCCCTTTAGGCCCTGAAAGGGGCTCTCAGGTGTCCCTGGATTGTTCCCTTCTCCCAGGGAACACCCCCAGCTCTCCCAGCCTGTTGCTCCAGACTAGTCCCGAACACCTCCTTTGGAAGCTCTTTGAATTTACACAGTGGTGACACAGGTGCTGGTGCTCCGGAGTGCTCAGATCCCACGCCCGTGGAACTGAGGGAGGATGGGAAGGCAGAGCAGGGCTCCCATGATGGGGCTGTGGGCTCCTGCCTCAGGAAATGAGTGCAAATTTTGGAAACTGAGGCAGCTTTGCTGCCCTGATTAGAGCTCTGAAGCTACCACCACGGGCAGGAGAAATGGCCTTTATTTACCACAGCTATATGGATAATGAAATGCTACATTAGTGTTATTAAATAATATTTTCCTGCCTGTTAACTGTGTCTAAAGCAGGGCAGTGATTCACTGGCAAGACAATAAAACTTCCTTTTCTGCTTACTGGGATTTTTCCCCTCTACAGAGCATAAATCACATTTTGTGTGAAGCGCATCCTTGCTCGGAGCACCCCATGCTGCAATGGCACAGCCAAGCCAGTTATTTTAATCTCTGCTACTTTATAATAAATGCTTTTTATTGATTTTTATTGTACACTGCCACGAATTGAATAAACTATGTGCACAAGCAGCCAAGAGGGAAAGGCTGAAGGAGAAAATGTGATCAGCATGTTTCAAAGTTAAAGGTGGAAACACATGGTTGGCACTTTCCTTGGTCAGCAGCTCCCCAGGAGCACCAGGAAAGGGAGCGAACGTGCTGCAAGTGTAATTCTTTCCTCTTAAAGTCCCAGATCTGTGAGGATACTGCAGGAAGGATGGATGTGATACATAGAATCATCGAATCCCAGATGGATTGGGTTGTAAGGGATCTTAAAGCTCATCTTGTTCCACCCCCCAGGGCCAGGAAGGTTCCGCCAGCCCAGGTCACACATTGCAGGGATATCATTTGAAATCTAATTTAAAAAAAAAAAAAAAAAAAAAAGGAAACATTTTCCTTGAACAACCAGCCCCTGGCAAACCGGGGTTATCCAGCTGGACGGTGCCCTGCAGTGGTAAATCCACCGCCACAGCCGGCAGGGGCTGCGCGGGGGGCCCTGTAAGAGCCGACGCTGCCCATCATCCCTTATCCACGGCAACCTGCTGCGCAAGCCCCTCTTCCCTCATGCAGAGCTGCCATCCCGCTGCCTGTCGCTGTGCCAAGGCCTCCGGGACACAGGAATGAATAACTGTTTGCTTGGCCTTTGGCAGCCCTGCCTCCCCGGGCTCCGGCCCGGAGCCGCGGCAGCCCCGCGCCGCCGGGTTCTGCTTTCGCGGAGCCCTGTCCCTGTCGGTGACCCCCGGGAATGATTTGTCGCGGGGCCGCCGCAATTCCAACACTTCCCTGCTCTCCTCGGGCTGATTTCTTTGGGGTGTTATAACTCGGAGCTGCTCCATTAACTAGCAAACAAAGTAGAGCCGGACCCGGCAGGCTCAGCTTGAGGCTGGGCTTTCACACAACCTGCTCGATCGGGAAGAATGCCGTGCCCTTGTCACACGGCTCCGACTGGCGCCTGGAAAGACGGGAATCCATTGATTCCTGCGTAATAGGGACTCACACTGCCTTTGCACAACAGCAGGTTTCACACCCCAAAATAACCTGGCAAAAAACCCGCAGCAGTTTTCCTGCTGGTTTAGCCGAGAAGTGTGTTACTACTCCAGGTAATGTGGTGCTTATTACACAATTACCTCAAGTGCTTGACAATGCATTAATTGCTGCTTGATTCAAACATTTCCCAGGGAGGAACCAAACTATGTCATTGTGACAAATTATGAGTCAATAACCAGGTTTTGAGGGAGAGGGAGAGAAGAAGCTGGAGATCCCTTCGTTGAGGGGACCAGACCATGGCTGGGTGAAACCCTGAGCAGCAGTTTTGGGATGCACGAGCCCAGATTCCCGGGGCGGAGGCGAGGGGGGAAGCACGAGGTAGAGCTGATCCTCCTTAGCGCTCAAAATGCTAATCACAGGCTCACAGAGTCATTTAGGTTGAAAAGCACCTCCACAAGATCATCTCCAGCCCAGGAGATTTCGTGATTCCAGGATTTTATGGCGTTATTTCAGTATTATTTACAGAATATGTATTGATACGATTAGAGTTACTTATTCCATAGTCTAAACATGATTTAGATTTATACATTTAACCACATATTTCGGCTTCTGGACCAAAGCTGCAGAAACACCCAACATCTTGTGCAGCAACAAACCGGTGTAGGCTCCATCCTTCCTTTCCTGTGGTCTTCTCCTCTGTATCCAGGCGCAGGAATTTGGTTCTTCACAGGGCTATTTGCAACCAAATTTTCCTCTAAAAAGAGCTCAGAAACCATAGAAAGAGATGCAGAGGTGAAGCCCTGCAAAATTAAAATATTCCCCAAGTGAGGTAAGCCTGGATTTTCCCAAGGACTTGCTCTCAGGGTGTTGCCTCCATGATTCCATAAACTCTTCCCAAATCCTGCAAAGAGAGAGGAGCAGCCAAAGCCTGTCCTGGCTGGTGTGTGCTCCACACATTCCACCCTGCTGGATTCTCCCTGAGCTGCTGGAATTGCCCCCCAGGACAGGCTGACAGGCTCTGAGGGCTCTCCCAGCCCCGGGGCGTCCGGCTCAACTCCACAGTCCTGCTGCCTCTGGAGCTTCAGCTCCTTGTCTCCCTCCAGCAGAGCTCTGGGGAAGCGCCACCTCTGCTGTGTTTGTAACACCGATTCAGGCTGATCGGGACCTTGGGCACAGCCATTAAAGCGTTCACTTGTGAAACCCAACTGGAACAGACACAGTTTTCCCCGGAGAAAAATTCCCCTGTAAAACAACAGGGCAGGGAAGACTCCCAACCTCCAGCCCTCCTCCTGCGGGCTGTTTCATCCCCTTTTCGTGTTTGCTCCAAGCTCCGGGCCCTGCCCAGCCCTGCAGCTGCCCGTGGCGGGGCAGGGGCAGTGCTGGGACCACCCCAGAGGTGACCCCCCCAGACGGAGTCGTGGCTGCTGACGTTCCACTGGGCTCTGGAGGGAGAGCATTTTGCCCAGGGTGGCTGCAGATGTTCAAGGAGATGCCCCAAGGCCCTGCAGATCACCCTGGTTCCATTTCTACCCTCAGCTCTTCGTTCTGCCTCGCTACCCGCAGGCAGTGCTGGGAGTGCTCGTGGGTGTGTGGCCCCTGGCCACTGGGCAGGGATGCGAGGGCAGCTTCAGGATCGGGGCTGTGACGAGGTGCCGGGGCTCGGAGCTGTGGGTTGGGGCCAGTCTGCAGCTGTGGGAGCGCTGGGGCAGGAGGAGCCCCAGGGGAGGGCAGTGGTGGGGGCTTGGACACTAACTAACCTGTGGTCAGCAGACCAGGCGTGGAGCTCCTCCCGCCCACCCAGCCCCTGGCATCCTTCATCCACCCGGGAAATCGCAGCTCTGGGAGGGCTGGGGGCTGCTTTCTCACCACCTGAGAGAATTCCAAGGTGGCTTCATGACCTGCAACCCCAGGTCGTGGAGATCTTCTTCCAGCAGAGGAATATGTCATCTTCCAGGAAGTTCTGTGACTGTGTGTAACCAGTTCCAGATACCAAAACACATCTGTCCCTCCTCTCTCCTCTTGTCCCGCTCTGTCCTTCCGTGTCAAAGTGTCCACAGATCCTGGAATCATAATTTCCCCATTCCGGAGGTTCCCCAGCAGCTGCAGCCTCGTCCCTCTGGCTTTAATCCCACACTGTCAGCCTGGGTCTGCATCCCACCCTTCAGGCAATATATTTGGGATAAAACCCTTTGCACTGAAATGTGAACCAGCAGGTTGAAAAGTAATTCCCAGCACTTGTGTTTCAGTGCCCCGCCGGTAAAATGGCTGGTGGGGAAACTGCGCCGAGGGGATGGAGCCTGAAATTCCTGGGGCTCGTCCACACGGAAAGGAACTGTCACAGGGAGCCGCTCCTGAGGAATCCTTCCCATCCAGACTTTATCTAATAAGCAGGAGGCATTAATCAGGAGTTGAGGTCTGCAAATATTTGCCTGTTTCCATAGCGATGGGGGAGCCCACATACACAATAATACCTTTTCCCACATGCGTTATCATCGCTTCCTAATAATATAATCACAAAGCCACTGCTCAGGCGAGGCCAGGGGGAGAATAAACACCATTAATTAACAGAGTTAAAAACTAGAGGAGGAGGAGGAGGTGGCAAAGGAGGAATCGAGTGTAAGATGTGTGTTGGAGCAGAAGACGATGGTTTGGGCCTGTCTCATTTCACAAGGAAACTTCACAAACTCTTAATTATCTCCCCAAATACTCCCTGTCTTCTTCCAAAAATAAAACTTCTGACAACTGTTCAAACCACGCCACGCTCTCACCCACCAAACACACATTTCTGTAAAAATATAAAGCCATGGCTGGGAAGTGTCAGAGTCATTTATTTGAAGGAGAAAAAGTGAGACTTTTGGCATCGCTCGCGAAATCAGACGCCGAGTTGTCTCCCAAAGAGGACACGGATTGTCTGGAGCTGCAGGGAATGTGGCACATGACAGGAGAGTGACACTTGGCCAGGCTCTGAATGAGTGATGTCACTGCACAGCACGCACAGAGGTGTCTGAGAGGATCACTCCCGGGATTTCCAAATCCTGTCACCGAGGTGGGAAGTGCAGCCTGCCCAAGGTGTTTCACAGGAATGGAGCATCCAGAGCCAAAGGGATTTCTGGAATTCAGCCTGGCTTTGCTCACTCCTCATTCCTTACTTCTGAATCAAAGTTATTTATAGAGACATGGACGTTAGTCTATGAAGCAGCAAAGTTTTAAGGCTGGCTTTGGTTTCTGAGGATCAGCAGGACCCACAGGGTTCGGCTCTGAGTTTCCACGGTGAGAGAGTGTCCCTGTCCCAGAATGCCCACGGCAGCTGGATAACTGGATAGCTGGGTAACTGGATGGCTGGATAACTGAATGACTCGATGGCTGGATAGCTGGATAACTGGATAGCTGGATCACTGGATAGCTGGATGGCTGGATAGCTGGATCGCTGGGAGCAGCCATCCCTGCTTTCTAACCCAGACCCACGCCCAGCAGGATGGCGCAGGAGATGGGCTGCACCACTCCCCAGTGCTGCTGCCATCTGAGGGATGTGGATTTGGTTGATGACAACCTCATTATGGCCCATAATTGCGACGCCATCTCCTCGTAAACACTGGGTTAAAAACTCCTGGAAGATGCTCGTTCCCCTCGTTATTAATTAGCACGTGTCCACTCCGCCAGATCCGCAGCCCAAACTTCATTTGTTATGTGCAGCCAAATGCATGAGTAGCTTTTGAGTAATTATTTTCCAACATCATCTAATACCTCTCTGCACATCAATTAAAAATCCTCTTAACAAGGAACTGCATTTTGTTGGAGATCAAATGCCTCGTCCAAAGCTGTATCAATCACGTAGAGCTAATTAGTGGGTCTGCTTTATATCATTTGTTTTACTTTATTATTCTATTATACACTTCCTAATGAAACCAATTGAACAATTTTGAAATCTTTGTTCAATTAATTGAAGGCTTAGAGGCCAGATACCGGGGGTTTTTTGCTTTAAAAAGCACGGATGTAAAAGGAAATAAAAATCCCTGCGTGTTTTATATCTATTTATTTTATGTGGTAAAGGGTTTAGCATTATTTTTATATCACTTGCAAGTAACTCGTGGTTCAGCAGACCCTGGGAGCCCTTTGGTCAGTCAGGTGATGTTAAGGGACTGAAAGGATGGGAGAAAGATCTATAGGAGCTGATCTTGGCCCCTCAGACAAGAGAGACCTTGACCTAATGATCCTGTGGTCCTGTGATCTTCAAAGTGTAGCAGTGTTGCCTCCTTTTACCCCTTTCCACACTGATTTTCCACTGTCCAAATGGCCCAACTCTCCCGGTATCTCTAGGAGGACACATCATATGTGGCAAAGCGTATCTTAATTAATGTACAATCAGAGTAGTTCATGCTGGTAAAGTAGAACTAATTTTCTCCAGCCAGGCTGTCTGAGCGGCCCCTCTGCAGCAAAGTGAATGCTTTTTAGCTAAATAAAACTGACAAATCAGCAGATGCTTAGGGGCTTGCAGCAAATGGACTGTGTTTCCTTTTTCATATGGATAAGGAGGGTAAAAATAAGAATGACTTTCACATGCCGTCAGATTGCGCTGGAGAAATCAAGGGATATTATAGAAGCATTGGAGCAGAGGGAATTCAGATTTAGACCTCTAGAAATCTGGGTTTGGAGCTGAGTTTCTACTTCTTGTTAATATAAAGAAATATTGCTTGCATTTGCTACAGGCTGGATTTAAAGGCACAGGTCTGTCAGAAAGACTTCTCCAAAACCCAGGAGCAGGAGCCACCTGTGCTTCCATCCCTCGGGGATACACAGGTGCCCAGTGGGATGTCTCCCCCATCCCCAGCAGGGTTGAGACAGGCTGGACGTGTGCCGAGCTTGGGGATGGATGGATGGTGGGATCCCAGAGCTGACTCCAGGCTCCAAGCTCTGTGATTCACAGAATCGTGGAATGGGTTGGGCTGGAAGGGACCTTAAATCTCATCCAGTCCAACCGTTTTCCATGGGCAGGGACACCTTCCACAGCCCAGGCTGCTCCAAGGCTTGGTCTCTGAACATAAAGAGACCCCCAGAGGAGAGGCAGAAAATGACTGGGAGTATTTCTGGGTTCCCAGTGAATAATCAGGGAATTTAGGCTCTATTTTACTGTGCAGGCAGGTCCCACTGAGCTCCATCTGTAGCAGATGTGGTGGAACTGCCCCCAAGGGCATCCCGCTCTCCCTGGACACAGGTGGTCACACCTTTGATGTCCAGTGCCCAGCTGGGAAGGGCCTCTGGAGTCGGGACATTTGGGAGCCATTAAGATTCCTCGCTCCTTCACGGCCTGTTTCCCGTTTCTCCCGTCCGAGGGGAGCGGGGGATGCATCCTTTTCGGATTATCCTGGCATCCTGTTTGGGAAGTTTGTGCCAGAAAGAGCACCTCCATTTCGCATCCAGCCACAAAGCAAAAGCAGACACACAGAGACCCCGGGACCTCTCAGTGTCACAGGAGAGCTGTTGCTCCCTTGGCTTTGGGACCTCGGCCATTTCAGAGCTTAGGAAGAGTCACAGGGAGAAAATCCCCTATAATTAGTGGAGTGCTAAACTGATGTGAGTGGGAGGAAAAGCAGGGAAAAGCATTTAAGACCAGTTTGGAATTCTGCAGAGTTTAATTACCTCTTGGGGATGATGGAAACAGCCCTCGTGAGGGTGTAAATCCCTTTCACACCTGGATTTAAGATGGAGGAGCAGCAGCTCCCCAGACTGCCTCTGCATGGAAAACAAGGGGCAGAGCGGGAAGTTCCTGGAGACCTGAGCAGCCCAGGCTGTGGAAGGGGTCCCTGCTGGGGCAGGGGTTGGAAGGACGTGGCCATTCTACATCCCATACCCCCGGCCAGCTGCAGCCTGGCCTCGGGAGCACTGGAGCCTTCCTGGAGTTATGTTTTCCCTGGGAATGCTATGGCAGTTAAATTTCCTCTGCTGGAGAGCCACCAAAGCCTTTGGGAATCTTGGATGGTGCAGCTGGGACTCCTGTCCCTTAACTGAGCTCCTTCCTCTTTGTCTGAGAGTCTCTGCAAAGCAGCACCATGCAGACACTGCACTGGGAGTTTTACACTTCCCCCTGGGCATTTGGAGCTGTATCCATCTCTTGCAGCAAGGATTGAGTTGGCATCCAAGACTCCAGTTTCCCAAGGGAAAAATGCAGTATATTTTCATTTAAACAAGCAATGCTCCAGTTTAATTAACATGAGGACAAGCCCCGGGCTGTGGGTGCAGAGCAGAGTCCCGATTCCCTGTCTGGATCTCTGCACCTGAGCAGGGACAGACTTTAAAAAGAAGCCTAAAAAATAGATCTAACACACCCAGAGCCCTGAATCGAAGCTCACCTGTGTCCTGAGGGCTCTTACTCAGCCTGCAGAGCATCGGAGCCACATTTCCAGTCCCAAAATAGGGCTTAAGTAGGACAGGGTTGTTCGTAACCTTGTGCTGGCCACAGTGCGGGCATGTTTTCAGCTCAAGTGAACATTGAATTCTTGCTGAAATCCTCTTGGCACTGAGCCTGGCTCAGGGCTTGGTGAGGGGACACTGAGTACAACATCCAGGAGCCCAGAGTGTGCCCTGGATGAACCACAGGGAGCACACGAGCTCCGTCCCAGGTGAGACATCCTGGCCACATCTCAGGGCATGGTTATAAAAAAGGGTCTCTATTTTCCCATGTTCCCTCTCTGAAAATGTAATGTATTGGAAAGCAAATGCACTCCTGTCCTCATTTTTTCTGGGGGGGGGCACCAGCTTGTGATGTCCTGACAAGCCATCCAAACACAGAGCGACGGTTCCCTCTCCCGCCCTGGTCCTGCTCCGCACAGCCCGGGATCTTCTCCTGCCCCTCAGCCGGAGCACGGGAGAACAGCCATCTGGAAATTAATTAGGAACAAAGTGTAAAGAGAGAATATTTTTGTGATCTAATCCTTTCGGTGCCATTATTTAATTTCTGTGCACAAAGCGAGGAGCGCGGAGACAGATGCGCAGGAGCTCGAGAGGCAGCGAGGACATTGTTCTGCTCTCCTCCTCTAAAGAGCCAATTATTCTCCTCTAAGTCCTTTAGTTTCGGGGGCTGACGGAGTAGTTTAAGGGATAAAAGTATTAGCCTTTCATCTGGAGGATTCAAGTGCCAGTCCTCCAGGCAGACCAAAGCAAAATGAAGTGGGTTGGCTTATTTTCCCTCCTTAATGCATTATTATATAATGGTATTATTAAACATTAGTGAACAGAGAATTTAAATTTGCAGCATTGACAGCTGATTAATTTATTTTTTTTAAGCAAAAGATTTCACTCATCATCAGAAATATAAATTAAATCCTTGAGGAGAACTGTGCAAGGAAAAGCACAATGGTTGCTGTTTTCTGAGTCTAATGCTCCTTCCTGTAACTCTGGATCAGGGGGAGTTTTCTTTTGCCTGCCAAGTAAAATACACATTTGGGGCTTTGGAATAAGGTAATTGGAGGAGTCCTGACCTGTAATCCCATCACAGCAGGTGCCGAGGAGCTCCTGAACACCTGGAAACACCCGTTTTCCACGGCAGTGCCCAGCACTGAGCCCCAGCCCCTGGCACATCCATACTTACCCACAGTCTTCCATACTCATCCACACTGCCAGGTGATGGGCAGTCTCAGGAATAACAAAGAAAGACTACAGAGATCCAAACAGCAGCAAAACTGGGAGAATGTAGGGTTTTAAGTGGTAATGTCCCAGACCACAGTGTTTCCTGGAGGGAGTGTCTGACCACATCCCTGCTCTACACTAGAATGGCTTTAGGTCACTTTAACTCTCAGAAAATCAAGTTACTTCCCACTAATGCCACTTTAATTCCAAATGTAACTGTTTCTACAATGGCTTAATTTAACTGACTTGTTCGAAATTCCCACTTTCTACTCATTCCTCTTAACTTTCCCACATGACCTGGTGGAGAAGGTCTCACCATCGAGTCATAGAAAGGTTTGAGTTAGAAAAGGCTTGAGAACTGTCATCAAATATAAAGATTCCCTTCAGATCTCGAGTAAGAGATTTATTAAGCAGTGCCCTTGGTTTTCCTGCAGCTCCCGGTCCGTATTCCCCGCCGGAGGGAACATCAGCAGCTCCTGTGGCAGCGGTGTCATTGTGCTGACTACACACAAGTTTAATGATTTCCATCCATTTCCAGCCGTTCCTGGCACGACACACCTGTGCCTGGGACGGGGACGGCCGAGTAATTGCCGCGTCCTTCCCGCTCGGCTCCAGCTGCCGCAGGCCAGCCCTAATAAAGATGCATGGCCGCGCCGGCATCCAGCTGCGCTCCCGGATCCCGCTCCCGGGCGCGGCCACGCCGCTCTTAACCCCTTCTGCTTCGGCCCCCAGCCCAGACACCGCGGCCAAAACTCCCTCTCGGCTGGACGAGGGCAGGGGAATTGTATAATTGTATTGTTTCTTATTGTTGGGCTGGATCGTGCAATGTGTTACATTCCCCTCACGGCGAGTGAGGCACCTGAGAGCTTAACCAGCTGTAGTCCATCATTCCTGGATCAGGGATGGGTTGAGGCCAGAGAGCCACAGAATCCCAGAGTGATTTTGGCTGGACCAGATTTTAAGGATCAGCTCGTTCCCACCCCCTGTCATGGGCAGGGACACCTTCCACGGGATCAGGTTGCTCCAAGCCCCTTCCAGCCTGCCCTGGAACACTTCCAGGGATGCCCCTGCCCACGGCAGGGGGATGGAACACATGATGTGTAAAGGCCCCTTCCAATCCAGACCATTCTGGGATTCACTGGGATTCTTTGGAAATGCTCCTACAAGGAAAAATTCTCTGAGGCCGAAACAAAGGATGGTAACTCAAGACATCCAGAACTCAGCAGGATCCTTCTCAGAAACTAATTTGACCCCAAACCCCTAATTTTTGACTGAATTGGACCTCCTGTGCCTCCCCAGGAGACCCTGACTGCTCCTAGCCACCGTACAGGGAAATATAATGTCCCATAGAAATTGTACTTCTGGGGGGGGAAATAGAGACTCCTGCAGCACCTTCCAGCTCTTTACATGGACTCGGGAATCAGAGGGATTAGGGGTGGTTTAGCCCTATAAGCCCAGCACAGGCTGCTACAAACAGCACTTCAAACTCCTAATTTCCCAAAATCTCCATATTACCCGGTCAAGATCTTTAAGCAACCAGCAGATTTCCCCAGATTGTTGCCCAGAGCTGTTAATCCCATGTTTCATCCTTTCCTGGGGGTTTTGCAGAGGCTGAGAAGTGTAATCCTAATTTAATCCTGACTCTGGAAACCAGCGGGGAAGGTGGAGGGGCAGATCTGGAGCGGGAAGATCCCCACGGGTAACGTGGCCAGGGGATTCAGTGTAAAAGGGCTTCCCAAAAATCCCCTTTGTATTCCCAAAGTAAAGAGTGACCCCACAGCCCTGCCAGGGGGAAGGCCACAGGAGAGCTGAGGGACACTGAGGGATTTACCTCCAGGGCATTCTGTGCTGGAGTGGGATGAGAGATGCCAGGGAAGCTGGAAGGTGAGCAGGGATGTCACCGAGAACAGTCTCTGAGGCAATGCAAGTCGCTCAGTCACCGATCTGAGCTGATGCCAAAGTAAATATTATCAGGTCCCCATGGGCCTGACATACCCTGAATATTCCAGGAACTTTTATTCTCCTTGTGACCCACTACATCTGTCCTTTGCACTGAAAATTCATCCTTTTGTGGGGGGGAAATGGATCAGGATTGAGAAAACAATCTGTCAGGAGCTGATCCTGGTGGGCCCCTCCCAGCTTATGCTATTCTGTGATTCTCTGACCTTCCCTCATTCATGCAGAGAAAAATTCCTCGGGCAGCAGTTGTGTCCGTGCAAATTCCACTGCTGTTTACTCCTCTCTGCACCGAGTAACCTGTGTTCCCCTGCGTGTCCTCCCCTCCTGAGCCAGCCCAGCTCCCACCTGTGCTTGGCTGCCTCCGGTTCCACTGGGAGCATGGATCCCAAATCCCATGTCCTGCCGTCCCCTGTCCAGCTGCAGCCGTCCGGGATAATGCACTGCTTCCAGCACAAAGCATTTCTCTGGTTTATTTTTCTACTGAAAGGGGGGGAAAAGCTTTCCTTTTCCCTGCTTATTTAGGCTGCAAGTTCCGAATGTTTGACTACTGCTGTTGCTCATTTAAGCTGTTTCAGGTGTTGATAATGGGATAAGGATGATCAGGTGTGGATAAAGGGTTAAGGGTGATCAGGTGTTGAGGAGGTGTTTCTGGGTTTGTGAGTTTTTTTTTAGCCGAGCAAAAGCAGCAAATGGAAATGTGACATCACAAAAAGCAAGTGGAGAGAGGAACCCAAAGGCCTGAGCCTCCAACCCACTTATTAGAACCAGGATTTACTGTGACTTTGTGCAGTGGGGGATTAGTGGAATGAATCACCTTACTTCCCCTTAAGATTTGCCTGGGCCTGTGATTTGTGCCTGCTAAGCCGGTATAATGATGAACAATCCTTTTTATTAATGTGGCTAAAAATAGCAACTGCAGCAAGACCTTACATAAACCAGGAGTAACACGTGCCAACTCCTGCCCAAATCCCCGGCGAGCTGTCTCGGTCTGGGAGATGTTGGCATCACACAAGTTGACTATTTTGAGAAAAGAGGAAAACACAGGATAAAGCTATTCCAGTGCTGTGCTTGAAGACAAGGTCATGACTTCCCTTGGCATGTTTTTCCCACAAGATAACGGGATAGGTTTGGGGCCATGCGGATGGAGGAGCAGCATGTGCACGAGGGCACTGATAGATCCCCACAATTTCACACGAATACGTCCCCACAGACACACACCCCCCCAAATACACACACAAATATACACACTCACAAATACACACACACACAAATACCCCCATAAATACACACACACAGACACCCCTGTCAGGAGGAGAGGTGGGGACACCCCATATCCCACCACCAGAACTCCACTCCCCTCTTTTGCTCCAGTATTGTGATTTCATCCCAGTGTTACTCCTCAATTCTCTGGGAAACCTGTGCCAGGGCCTCCTCTCAGTCTCCCGCTTCCCCTCTCATCCAGTGAAGACAACTACAACACTCCAGTGACTGCTTCCCCCTCTTTTTCCACGAGTTTTAAGGGGATACAAGCCACCCTGAGGCCCCATTTGCATGTGGCCTTGGAATTCACCTCTCCAAAACACCACGTTGTCCCCTTCCCACATGGGCTTTGGCACCTCAGCGGTGCCTTCAGGCACCATCCCTCCCAGCTCTGCCTGGAATAAAACAGGTGGATGAACAGAAGAGGGGCTTATGCCATTCCTAAGAGAAGCAGAGCAGATTAATGGCACGGAGAACTCCCAGCACTGGGAAAATCCTTCCTCGGAGAGCTCTGGGAGCCGCTCGTGAGCTCTGCCCGCCTGACCCGGCCCCGGATCGCTCAGAACCCCACAGCCTTATCAGCCCCAACAGCTCCTGCCCAAGCCTCGCCCGCTCGTGCCGTGTCAGAGCCCGAATTAGCAGCGCAATCAGCAGACAGAGAGCGGAGCCTCCTCCAAGCTGTCAAGTGCTGTTTGCTGGCTGATTAATTGGCAGAGCCTTGGCCAAGCCCTGGGTCCTGCTAAAGGCCAGGCCCCTTGAACTGCACCTGGCGCGGCTGATTGCGGGGCTGGAGGGCTCTGCCGCGCCCGCCCTCTGCTCCCGGGCAGCTGCTGAACCGCCCCGAGACACCCCAGCCAGCTCGGCCATGTGAACTTCTCTTCACATCTCGGGAGGCTGAGCCGGATGTGGAAGCGATATTTCAGGGTCTTTAGGAGAGCTGTGAGAATCGGACGTGGTTCTGTGTCCCTTGTGTTTGTTTGTCTGCCGGGCCTCTCGCAGCCCCTGCGAGGGGCCTGGGACAGCAGAGAGTGGGGTCTGTCCTCTCCGGGCCCTGCCAGGGGGTGAGTGCAGCAGAGAGGGGGGAAACCAAAACAAATTGGATTTTTGCCTATTGGATGCGGCAGGAGCAGGGAAGGAAATGAAACGTTCATTTTACTGTTTAATTTTTAGATGGAGATCACGGTTAGAGGGGCAAACCCACTGGCAGGAAATTCCAGGATATTTGATGTTACGGGGATTCACTAATAGGGAAAAATGTGGAGAAATGTCACACTCAGAGCTCCCCAAGGAAACACAGCAATTCCAGGAGAACTGGCCAAGAGATACTCACAGAAATGTTCTGGGTGTGCAAACACTGAGTTCAGAGCTGATGTTTAGTGGGAGGTGCCCCTGCACATGGCAGGTGTTGGGATGAGATGGGCTTTAAGGTCCCTTCCAGCCCAAACCATTCCATGATTTCCACGATTCCAACTCCCAGCTGCCACAAAGCCAGGGATGACTCCTTTGGTCACAGTTCCCCATCTCCCACCTGTGAGCAGGAAGAGGGAAGGCTCATCCACTGTACTCCCAGGAAATGTTCTGCAGAGTTTCCCTGCTCCCGGGAGGCTCAAACACTCCTGATTTCCCCGGATTCTCCTGGCACAAGCAGGAGCTGGGGCTTTAAGAGCTGTTCCTAATATTGTGAGTCTTGCAAGCAAGTTGGAAGGGTTGGAAACACTTGTGCTCTATAAATAGCTGCTCTGTGGAGCCCATATGCAGCTCCCGTGTTTGAAATCTCGGGAGACACGGAGAAGGCAGTCCTGGGAAGTGTGAGCTGCTCATTAGTGTGGGAGCTGAGGGGAATCAGAATTCCTTGTGCTTTCCCCACCCAGCCGCTCTGCTCCCACCCGGAGGCTCCTCCCCTGGTGTGGGGACATCGGGTACCTGCGTCACCTTCCAAGGGGAAAAGCAGTGGGAAAATGCAACACTTTCTCCCTGCTATGTGTATTTAGTGTGACGAAAACACTCCAAAATGCTTTGCAAAGCCAGAGGGGAAGGTGGGAGCCCCTGATCATCCCAGGTTTAAACTGGCCTTTGTCCTTATTTGTCCCTAACGGGTATTTTCTTTTCAAATGGGGAGGTTTTTCCCTCAGAAAACAGCGAAGGAATTGAATAACACGGATGACAACCGTGCGTGTTGGCTCCCGGTGTCAGAGCAGCTCTGACTGTCTCTGGAGCTGCAGCAGAACGAGCTGGGCTTAAAGGACACCAGCCCTCTGTGGACAAGAAGAAAATATGTCCAAAGGCTGCTTAGTGCTGTTGTTCTGGTTAGGAGGTGGGTGGAACCGTAGAATCATAAACTCATGGGATGGGGCAGCCACAGCTTCTCTGGGAAACCTGTGCCAGGGCCTCGCCACCTTCCCAGCCAGGAATTCCTCCCCAATATCCCATCTGGCGGTGGGAAACTATTCCCTGTCCATTGTCACTCCCGGGCTTTTTCCCAAGTCCCTCCACAGTGTTCTTGGAGCCCCTTTAGGCCCTGGAAGGGGCTCCGAGGTCTCCCTGGAGCCTCCTCCTCTCCAGCTGAACACCCCCAGCTCTCCCAGCCTGTGTGTCTGGGTAACATCATTCCTGCAGATATCTCCAAACCTCCCCTTCCGTTTGGAAGCTGCTTGGAGCTCCTCTGGGAGAGCTGCCTTGGGAGCTGTGTAACAGCCCAGATAACCCCGTGGAGCAGAACGTGCTCTGGGATGACCTAGAAATCACTCCTGCTGGTAAGGAGCACGTCCTCCGTGTGTGCACTCAGCTACATTTCACTGGTGCAGCAGGCAGAGAAACCCGGAATGGAGAAGTTGGTCCTTTAAAAGTCAATTTCTGCGTGCGTTTAACCATAAAAGCAACATCTGCTCTGCTAAATGCAGGTGTTTTATATCCCTGTCATTAATTGGAGGGGACATTATGTCAGCGCACATCAACAGGGAAAGTTGGGGGAAGTGCCACTTATCTCTGGTGCTGTCATTAATCAGCTCCTTTCACCGCGGTGCCCACACTGCTGCTGTCTGGGGCTCTGTCAGACCCCCTCGGTGCTTTCCTTCTCTTTTTGGCGGTCTGGGATTACAGGTCTGGAATACTGACACACATAGTGGTCATCGAGGAGGGGGCCCTCACCAGGCAAACACCCCTCGTTTTGTGGAACACAGATTGTGGATCCAGCCGGGGACTCCACAGGAGCGATCTGGGACACGGAGACCATGGAATGGTTTGGGTTGGAAGGGATTTTAGGGATCATCTCACTCCAACCACATGCCATGAGCAGGGACACCTTCCATAGCCCAAGTTATTCCAGTCTGGCCCTGGACATGCCCAGGGATGGGGCAGCCACAGCTTCTCTGGGCAGCCTGTGCCACTGTGGAAGAGGCTGTGCCCTGGCACCAGGTGGGTGCCCAGGGAACCCATCGGTTGCCTGGACACTGGAGCAGGAGGAGGTGGAGCAGCATTCCCCAGGGCTGCAGAGCGAGGATCACCCCCTCCAGCGGGGCCATCCCTGACAGGACGGGCAGTGCACGTGGCAAACAGCCCGTCTGCAGCCTCAGCTGATGGGAACTGGGAGTCAAACAAATTGAGTGTGACAGAAAAAAAGTGAAGTCTTCAATGGATTTGCTTCCCGAGAATTACACCAAGTCAAGTATCCTATTAAGTTCAAGAGAATTACATTTTCCATGCTCCAGCGAGAGACAGGGGCCCTTTAGAAAATAATAATGAACCGCTTTTTTCCCCGCCTTCATTTACATACCTTTGATAAATTACTGTAACCAGATTAGGGAGATAAAATAACTAGTCTATTAATTACAATGATTATTATTTAATAGAAAATGGGATTGTGGGCGCTGTGGATGGGAAAAGGGAAGCTTAGCAATGCATTATATGGATGTGGTGGTTTATCTTTAAGAGTAAGATAAGTGTCCAGCTCTTTCTGCAATCTAAAGAGTATGTTCATTACCTGGGCAAGATTTATAAGTATAATTGAGTGTAATATTTTAAAACTCTTTGCCTTATTTCGTGGTGGACAAGGCAGGGCAGCTGCTGTAATTAAGCTGGGTAAATTCCTCCATGAAGTTGTCTATCGAGGGTCCCATTTGTGAGGAACACACTTCCTTATTTTAACAGTTTGGGGGATTATATAACTACTGTCCTGCTTGAGCTGAAGTGTGGGGGGGTGAAGTGATTTACATCTGTCTGTGCATTTCGTGTGTGTTTTATACAAACCAACCCCAGTGGGGCAGCAAGACCAGGGCAGGAATTGTCCCTGTGTGCTCAGCAGTGCTGAGGCCTCATCTGGAGTCCGGGGGCAGTTCTGGGCCCCTCAGACAAGAGAGGCCTTGGGGGGGCTGGAGCATGTGCAGGGAAGGGAATGGAGCTGGGAAGGGGCTGAGGGAGCTGAGGGGGCTCAGCCTGGAGAAAAGGAGGCTCGGGGGGACCTGATGGAGCCGGCAGGGGGGGTTCGGGCTCTGCTCCCAGGGGACAAGGGACAGGAGGAGAGGGAACGGCCTCCAGCTGTGCCGGGGAGGTCAGGTTGGACATCAGGAGGAATTTCCACATGGAAAGGGTGCAATATGTTCTGCAGGGTGCCTGGGCCCCAGGGGCCAAGGAGGGGCCCGGGGATGGATGTGGGCCCGGGGATGGATGTGGGCACGGGGAGGGGTCGCTGCCGCAGCTCCTGCTCAGGGAGCGTCTCCCGCTCTCGGGCAGAGCCTTTACCTGCCACTGGAAAAGGGAATGAAAGATAAATGGCAACATCTGCGCCCGCACATGCGGCGGTGGCAGGGGAGGCTAAATGCTAAGTAGAGCACGAGACGTGTCTGGCAGAGGCACCTATGCATAAAATGAGCCTTCCCGCAGCGCCCGGAGCTGTGTCCATCCCCAGCCTCCCGCAGCGCCTGCCCGCTCCCTCGGGAGCCTCCCGGGCCTCCCCAGCCCGCGGCCGGCCCGGCCCGGGCCGGGTGCCCCTCTCCTGCCTCCCTGCCTGCTGCCAGGGAGCCGCTGTCACCTTTCCCGGCGCTGGGCTCGTGTCTCACATCTCCCGTTCACACTCCGGGCATCCATCATCCTCCTCAGCCCCGCCGCCGGAACTTCTCCCGGCATCTGTCAGCTCACCGGTTCCGTCTCGGCTTTCTTTTTTGGGCAGAACACGCCCCGGGCTGGGAGCGGAGCCTCTTGATTTATAACCCCCCCGGCCTGGGTGGCTCTTTTTCCAGCAGGTCGGGCAGCCGCTCTCCCGGCCCGTGGGTGAGCTGAGCGCGGGTGTTCTCAGCTTCTCTGTCACATCTGCTTTCAGTCACACATCTGGCAGGCAGCAGCCAGCCATTCCATCTATTTTCCCCGAGTGCTGCTGCCTCGCCTGCAGCCGGAGGAAGGGGAGGTCAGGCGGGAGCAGCTCCCTGACAGCCCCGAGATGGCTCAGTGCGGCCGCTTCCCAACATTCATCAGAACTGCCAGTAATTAACTCCCTGGCCGCTTTGCCCTACGGCCTGTGCTTGGACCGGCGACCAGAGCGCCGGGATGCTGGGATAACCACAGCTGGATGGCAGCTGGATCACTGCTGCCCCCCAGCATGGGGCTGGTCCTCACAGGAATGCCGAGCTCCCGGCCTGGACACCCCGAGCAGCCCCAGCTCTCCCATTCCAACCACTGGGGAATAGAAACAACCACCTGTCAGGTCTGATTACCTGGTATATCCCACCAGAGACTGGATTCCCTATTAAAGGGCACTGGAATTCCCTACATCGGGTAATGGAATGACAATTAAATGCTCCATGGATTATCAAAATACTCCTGTGGCAATGGGGAGAAATAAAGGATAACCCCAGACAGCCCCATCACAGAATGAGCTCCTGAGCAGAGTTTTGCTTTGGTTTTTGTCATTCACTGCAACACCTTCCCTCTCTCCAGCACTCACCTGCTCTCCCTCTGCCTGGCTGGAGCTGGGCACACTCCAGCTGGGCACTTGTTTCCATCCCTGTCCATGAAGATGCTGCAGAAAGGACAGGATGGTGGCAGGACAGGGCTTCTGATTGTTTTTAGCCTGAAAAAAAAGTACATTTTGTAATTTATTTAAAACCACAGAAATAATACACATGGACTGAACGAGCTCGGAGTCTGCAATTTTCCCTCCGTTACTCATTCCTACATATGTGGAGAAGAAAGGCAGGATAAACTGGAAAACCATGTGAGACACAGCAGAGTAGTCCCTAAGCCCAGCAGGATTTAATAAGGATGAAGTTAATGCACTTAATAGGTTCTGCAGTAGCTGAGCTGAACCCCTGTAATGTGCCATCCCTGCTTATGGATCAAACAGGGAGCCCTGACCCTCTTTCCCACTAAATACATTTCGCACACAACTTCCAACCCCAGAAATTCCTTCAAGGAATTGCTGATCAGCACGATGCCACCAGAAATCAAGAGTAGTGGTGGTTAATAATAAACCAGGCAGAGTGGAAAGAACAGATTGCATCGGAATTACTGTTTTTCCTGAGATTTGGGGGCTGGGGGGGGCTGGTTTGGGTTTGTCGCCGTTGTTTTAGCTGATGGATCCCAGCTGGGACTATAAATTGGTGTGTGTGGAGCTATTTCCCTCCCTGACTGTGCATCCTTTGGGATGCTTTAGCAGATAACAGCATTGCTCACAGTCACAGAGTCAAACACACAGGAAGTCCTGGCAAAAAGCTTTGTCCCTGTCCTGCTCCTGTGTTACAGAGAGGTTTTCCATTAAAAAAGAGACACTGGGATGAGCTTTGCTGGCTCCTCATGATCAGGTTAGAGCAGCTGCATGAGAACCACATCTTTTGCCACCCACAGGTATCCAGAGGGACATCCCTCCCTGGCTGGGCCATTTTCCATGGATACCTCCCAGCCACAGAACATGACCAGGGCATGGAGGCAACACCTCGGGAATTATTTCACCAACAAAACCTCCTAATGGTGGAATCCCAGAATCCCAGACTGGTTTGGGTGGGAAGGGACTGTACACCTCATCTCATTCCAGCCCTGCCATGGGCAGGGACACCTCCCTTTATCCCAGGTTGCTGCAGCCTGGCCCTGGGCACTTCCAGGGGTGGGGAATCCATCACCAAATTCCAACTGCCACAGGGGTGATGGGACTCTTGCGGAGCTCCCAGCGGCCCAGATCTGGCACCAGTGACAGGAATTTGGGAAACCCCAAAAATAGGGATGCAAATTGAGGGGATCCAGGATTTACCTGTGGTCATCCTGAGGGTTAAATGAGATAATCCATCATACAAATCATATATAAAGACAAAACTGCCAGTTCCAGCATTTCCTTGGGGCCAGTAATGGGGTTCCTCTCAGGGAGATGTGATGCAAGAACATCCAGGTACCTCTGGATTTCAAACAAACAGAAAATTCCCTGCTCTCATTAAGGAAAAGGGTGGAAATACGGAGGGAAAGTGCTGGGAGAGGAGTGTGTGTGTGTGTTAGTTTATACCCCACTTTAACTAACAAGCCATGATCTTCTCCAGAACAGTAGATAAAACGGGAAATGAAATATAGGGCAATAATTGTGACACGGAGGCGAAGTCGCTGCGTTTAATATATTCCTTTTGCGAGCAGATAGGCCATAACATGACAATAATGAAATATAAATGACCGACATAAAAAAAAAGATAAAATCAGGTAATTACCGAAGCGTCAGTTCTTTACAAAATAATTGGTAATGACCTTTGATAAAGAAATCACTTCTGTGATATTGCTGACAGCACCATTTCCAGCGCCGGGAACACGCAGCAGCTGGCTCGCAATCAGGGAAGAGGCTGCTGGGATGAGCCGGCACCAGGGCAAGGGGGGATTTACCACCCCAAGGCTGTTTGTGGGGTGAGTGCGGTGGGACCCAAACCTGCAGCTCCCAGTGGAACCTGCGCCAGGGGACCTTTGGGTTCATCAGGAAAAGGCTCTTCCCCTGGAGGGTGGCTGGGCACTGACCAGGCTCCCCAGGCCGGCCCTGACCCCTCCATCCCCACTGCCGAGGGGTCAGCCCTGCCTCCAAAGCACCGTGTCGAGGGTGGGATGGCACTTCCATATCCCCTGCCCTCCTGGATGATCCCTGGCAGCAGGAGCTCCTGTGGGACCCCGGCTCGCTCCAGGCAGGCTGGATCACGAGCTCAGATGGAAATGACTTGTGATTCCTCCCAGTCTGGCTGAGGCTGCAAACAACAGGCTGCAAATGTCACAGGCAGGCTCCCCCTGTACATGCTTCCCCTGGAAAAACTTGGGAGGAGTGCAGGCATGGGGCGGAGGAGGTGGCAGGAGCATCCCTAAGGAGCTGCCCGGCTTGGAGGAGTGACAGGGCCCCTCTGCAGGCAGCCCCAGCTGCAGTGGCAGAGCTGCTCCCCGGGTTTCATTCCTTACTGATCGTCTCAATGGGAAAACAAGGGAATAGTTGGTGTGCTCCAGGGGATGTGGATACCTCCACCTCAGGAGGAACCAACCACAGAGACCCCACGTTCCTGTGGCAAAGCGAGGGCAGGAGTGAGGCTCAGAGGCCGGGGTGACGGTGATACCTCACAGGAGCAGCGTGGGGATCACATCCCTCACAGAATGTGAGAGCCACACGAATATCAGAAAAATCAGGCTCATACTGGGATATTTCAGATTTCCCCAGATTGGGAAATGAACCAAAATGACATTATGGACAAGTTTATGCCTGACATGTGTTCTCTGCCCTGTGATTCCTCACGAGGATGCCCAGGAGGGCCAAGCTGGGTGGTGAGGCCATGCTTCCCACCGGGAATCCCAGCAGAGCCGGTTCAGGAGATGGAATTGTGCCACAAGGCTGAGGAACAGCTGCCGAGCAAAGCAGCATGACAAGATCAGCACATTTCCTGGAACAGGGAGGGGGAGCAGAAAGAACCCTCCGAATGTCCTGGCCTCTGCCGGAGCCGTGTTCCCAGCACTAAATCGCGCGGCTCAATGTGACAAACCTTGCAGCACTCCCACTCCCCTTCCCTTCCCCCAGCCCCACGGAGGGAGAAAGGATCTTCACACTTTTCCTAATACCAGCTGGTTCATTTATATTGCAGAAGTTTCCCGAGACAGTAAGTGACAGTGATATCCCAAACACGAGCTGAACCCGCTGCGCTTGCTGCCACGCTGGGAAGCAGAACGTTGGCACAGAATCACCACAGCGGCCCCAGATTCCTGCAGGAAGCCTGGGAAACCCACCTGCCCCCCCCCAACCAGAGGCCACAAGACCCCTGTGGAAGCAGAAGGGATTCCTGCTCTGGGATTGAGAGTTATTAAGGTTGAAAAAGACCTCCTAGACCACCCAGTCCAACCGTTCCCCCACTGCTTGGATGTCCCCGAGTGCCACATCCACAGACCCACACAAGGGACCTTGGGAGAGGGTGAACACTTTAGCGTTAAAAAATCCTGCTGCTAAAAAGATGTGGGGAAAAAAATTCCCTTTATTTCTTGGAGGGAAACACCAACCTACTTTTGGCCCTGTGCAGCTCCCTGGCAGGGAAGCTCCCTATGGAGAATCCCTACAGAGGATCCCTATGGAGCAGTGCCTGCTTTGTGTCACAGCCTGTGCCTTCCAGAACCAGGCAGGAAAAAGCTCCAGGAAAATCAGGTTTGCAGATGTTTGTGCTCTTCATTTGGTACTCAGAGCTGCTCCCAGTTCTCCACTTCTCCAGGTGAAAGAGAGGGAGCTCAGCTGCTCCAGCAGCTTTTCCTGTGCCGGTCCATGTTTATTAATTTCCAAGCTTTACACGCAGAGCCATCCTGGAATGTGGCAATTTCCTTGCTAATCTGGAATTGGGTGCAGGTTTGGAGCTGCTGCAGCTGGAGCAGAGTCTGGGCACCTAACTGGGGCTCTGTGGAGCAGCAGCTCCGGCTTTGTTGGCACCGGGAAGTGCATCCTGGGGACATCGGCACCGGGACCTGTCAGGGAGGGTCTGGAGTGTCATCAGCTGCCTCCATCAGCATTCCAATTGTTTTCCCTGCCCCTTGGAAGCCCAGCTGGTTACCACGATGTGCTAATTGCTTTTGTGCAAGTGGTGTCAGTGCTGGGATTGGACTTCCCAGTGCCAGACACGGTGTCCGGGCACATTCCCGGAGGTGGGAGTCAGTCTGGCTCCATCGCCACACTGGATGCACAGATCCAGGGCTGGCACTGGACTCTGGGAATGGGTTTGGAGTGGGTGCTGGATGCAGCCTTACCAGGTGTCATGCCGAGGGCACCCACATACAGATACTGGCGCCATTCCCGGGGAATCCTGTCTGGGCAGCAGCACCTCTGGCTCTTAATCCAGGGAAAGGAGAAGATCTGAATCCTGCATCACCAGAAAACAAAGGAAAACAGGCAAATTAGAGATGCACAAACTGTTGTTGGAAAAAACTCTTTCTTTTTTTTGGTGCAATTTTCAGGATTAAGTGGGGGGTTTTAGGGATTCAGTAATGCTCCAGCCTTGCACTTCTGAAAACACCCCTGGTAAAACAGTCCAGCTTCAGAGGGATTAAATGCCCAAATATCACTGTCCATTTTCCCCTCTAAAGAATTAATTAATTTTAATTATTTTCAGACTTTTAATTTAATTTTTAATTATTTTCCAATTAAATACATATTTTTAAGTCAAAAATGCCTTGCTCCAACTGCTACCCGAGCTCTGTCTGGAAATCAGGAAGCTCATGACTTTGTGATCCTCCACTCTGAGTGCCTAAAACAGGGAAGGGGAGGAAGCATGGCTCCCATTTCCTTGTTAAAGAGGGGGGAAAAAAGGGAAAAACAGGTGCTTAAAAATTTCCAAGGTGCAAAGCAAATGACAAGGCGCAGAGCGTTTCGTTGTTTGAATTTGGAATAAAAGGCAGATAATTAGGAAATTGGGAGTCTATTAATTTCCCAAATTTACTCAGGCACGAAGCACTGAGCTATGGTGATATTTGCTTACCTCGTCATTATGCAAAAATATATTAGCTAATTATTTTGACTAATGCAATTAAGATATGCATATTTAGCATAAACTCCACAATAGAAACGTTCCAGTCAGCAGTTGCTGGGTTGCACTCATGGGCAGCAGAGAGGGAAAAGGGAAAAGGCTCCGTGTGGCTCCGATGGCAAACAGGAATATCGCTCCTGCTCTGCCCGGCAGTGGATCTGGCACAGGGATTAACTGACTTTGCAGCACGAGGTGGCACAATGGGCACTGGTGTTAGCTGTGGTAACAAGACACTCCAAGATATCAGCCTCCTTGCACAGAATCCCAGGATGGTTTGGGTTGGAAGGGATTTTGAGGATCATCCCATTTCACCCCCTGCCATGGGCAGAGACACCTTCCACTACCCCAGGTTATTCCAGCCTGGCCTTGGACACTTCCAGGGATGGGGCAGCCACAGCTTTTCTGGGCAGCCTGTGCCAGGGCCTCTCCACCCTCACAGACAGGGATTCCTTCCCAAAATCACATCTGTCCCTGCCCTCTGGCCATGGGAGGTCATTCCCTGTGTCCTGTTCCTCCAGGCTCTTGTCCAAAGTCCTCTCCAACTCTCTTGGAGCCTCTTTAGGAAGTGGGAGGGGCTCTAAGGTCTCCCTGGAGCCTTGTCTTCTCCAGGCTGGACAATCCCAGCTCTCCCAGCTGTCTCCAGCCCTTGGAGCATCTCCGTGGCATTCCCTGGCTCTTTACTTTCATGGGATATCTTGGGATCCGCACTGGCTGCATCGATGTTCCCACACCGGGGGACATCCCCTCTCCTCGGGTGGGTCACAGCCCCACGTGCTCCTCCACGGTCCATCAGAACTCTGGGAAGCTGAGGGAGGCTTTTCCCAGGTTCCAGCTCCTCGTCCCCCACCACAGGCTGCCCTCTGCTTTTGCAGTGCTCCTGCTCATACAGCAGGAAGGGAAACTGCTTGGGATGCTCTGTGTTACATCCCAGGTGTCCTTGGTGGAAACCCCCGTGCTGGAGCAGGTTCCTCTGGGGTCAGGGCTGTCATTCCAACCCTGCCTCTCGCCACCCCAGAATAAAATCCTATCCCTGCATTTCCCAGTGGTTCCCAGCACTCCCAGCCGCAGGCTCAGCCCTCATTTGGGATCTCTGGGCTCCTGCCCTGCCGGGCACCCCCCATCCTCAGCCAGCCCCGTGCTGCCCTTTCCCGGAGCTCGGCGGGGATGTCGGGGCACGGGCTGCTGGAAGAGCTCCGCCACGGCGGCGGCACGGACTGGCAGCTCTCGGCTCTCAGCATTCCCAGTCTCCCAGCCCAGCGCAGTTCCAGGGCCGTGCCACATGCCGAGCGCTGGGATCGTCGGCTCCACGCTCGGCACGTGGGCTGGGAAACTTCCTCTCCTCTCACACGGATCGCGTGAGCAGCACGATGCTCCCGAAGGATGGGAGGGAGCGGGGCCGGGGGAGGAATCCCTGTGTGCCTGCTTCCCTTCCTCTTCCAGCTCCACCAGCCTTGGGAGAGACCCAGGGCAAAGCCGGGGATATTTCAGTACCCAGCGGTCCAGATGTGATGGGCGGGATTGGGGAGTGGGTCTCGCGGGCCGTCCCGAGTGCCCGAGCACACTTCCGAGTGCCGCGGGGCAGGAAGGAGGAGCGGCAGTGCCGGGAGAGCGCCCCGCTGGAAGCTGGGGATGTTTGGGTGCGTCCCCGAGCCGCAGCTCCAGCTCCGGCGGGCACTGGCTGTGCTTCCAGTGGGGCTTGGCGGCTCCCGGGAAGCCATGTGGGCTGTCAAATGGCTTCTGCTGTATTTTGTTGCCCTTTCAAATATTTCTCCGAGAGTGGGATGTACCATCTGGTGGCCAATCTGGCTGTGTCTGGAACAGCGCGGCACCAGCGCGGCGCCCGTGGGTGCTCAGCACCCACAGCACCCACCCACAGCGCCCAGGCAGCACCCACTCAGCACCCACAGCACCCACCCACAGTGCCCAGCCAGCACCCACCCACATAACACAGCCAGCACCCAGCACCACCCAGCACCCAGAGCACCCGGCCAGCAGTCACCACAGCACCCATGCAAGCACCCCTAGGCCGAGGGGCCAGCAGCATCAGCAGCGGGGTCGTTCCCAGGGAGTGATGCCCACCAGGCTCCGTGCTGGCGAAGAGGATGGTCACGTGCTCTGATCCCCCGCAGCAGGTCCAGCTCAGGGCTCCAGGACCCTCCAGTCCCGGCAGGTCCATGGGCAGCTGTGGAGGCTGAGGGAGGGGGGTGGTTGGAATGGCTGACCTTTAAAGGCCCCTTCCGACCCAAACTGTTCTATGGATGTGCACGCCACATCCCTGGAAGCACCCAAGGCCAGGCTGGGTGGGGCCCTGAGCACCTGCACTGGTGGGTGACATCCCTGCCCAAGGCAAGGCAGTGGAACTGGATGATCTTTAGGTCCCTTCCAACTCAAACCATTCTGTGATTCCATGATTCTACACCTGCAGGACAGTGAGTCCTTCCAGTGCCACTGCAAACCTGGAGGCATCCCAGTATTCCCTCTGTTCCCGCCGTGCACAGGAAAGACGGAGCGAGGATTTCCCCGAGGGGAGAACAATTCTGGAGCCACATCATCAAGTTTTAAAGCTCCTTCCCTGCCCCTTTGTTGGTTTCTTTTAGCATCTTGCACATTCAGAGTTCCTGCTGACTCCACACTCTGCTCCCTGTTCCCAGCACGCTCCGGGAGGAGCTGCCAGACAGGTTAGAGAGGGCGGATTAGACGCTGCTGACGGTATCGAGAAATCCTCATTTATACCCTGCCGTGGCAAGAACAGGATGCTCTTAGGGAAATCACTCCAATAATTCCTTGGGGATTGCTCTGAGCTTTGTTATCCAAAGCAAAAGGCTACCGTAGGTGCAGTTTTGTGCCTTGGGAATAGGCAGCACTGGGACAACCTTTGCCAGGCAGAGTTTAAGGAAATAGGGAATGGACTTGCAGGTGGGATTTCCTGCACAGCAGAATATTGAGGCAGAAATATTGGATCTAGGAACAGGAATTGTCTGATGGCTGCAGGGTTTGGCCCTCCTTGATTAGATTTCCATCTTAGCTGGATTTGGGGAATTTCTGTGATATGAAATTTTAAAAAGAAAGGAGGAGATAGAATATCCAGGTGTGCTCCAGGGAACAGGCTGGGAGGGTTCCTGGGTGCCAGTGATCCCAGCACATCCCAGGCTGGGTTGCTGCTCCAAAGGCAGACCGTGTCTCACCCTCTGGTAATTTCTCTTTATTCCTTGTCATTTTATATATGCTTAACGTGCAATTTATCTTTATTCCTTATTATTTGCTGTATGATTAATATGTGTGAGCAGAGCAGCTTTGGGGGCCGGATTACTCCGGCAATCACTAGAAAGCAAATCCCATTAGGTTCCCCCGGAGTTGTGCCACACATCTGACAGGGCTATCTGACAGCACATCTCCCTCCGAGGAGGGATCTCTGCTCCCCTGGAAGCTGGAGTGAAACTTAATCGGGAATTACACCCTCTAAATACCCACGGAGGAGAGAGTGGACTTTTCAAACTGTGCCTGCATCCCAAAGCCCTTAATCTTCTTAGGTAGTGAGGGAAAGCAGTGGTGATGATGGTGTAGCTCACCAAGGGGGAACAAGGCTGGAGGAAAACTCCGGCTTTTCCTCTGTTTATCCCATTCCCCACTTAATTCCCCTTCCCAAGGATTTTTTAGCCCCCCCTCTCCACAGACAGCCTGCTGGAAAGAGCAAAGTGGCTCCCAGCAGCCGGCAGAGAAGGTCCTTCCTTTCCTCTTTTCCATTTAATTAATTCCACAAGGATAGGAGGAAGAAGGAAGCCCTGGGAGTGTAAGTGCAGGGCAGCAGGTGGATCATGTGGAAGAGCAGGAATGCTGGTGGAAGATCCCACAGGAGATCCCAGCGGAGCTCTGGGCATTTCCCACAGGGCCGGGCAGGTCCGAGCCTGTGGATGGAGAAGCAGCACGTGGAGATGCCCCCGGAGCCCCGGGTGCCTCATCCTCCCCAGCACAGTCTCTCCTGGACGCTGATAATTCCACCCCAGATGGATTTAGCAGGAAAACTGCAGCACATCTGCTTGGCAGCTGTGGCAGCCTGGGATAGGCACAGAAATCCCACTTTCCACCTTTATTTTCAGCCAGAGCAGCTGGAATCGATACAAAAATCCCAGTGGGATAAATTTGAAGGGGGCGTGGAATGGTTTGGGTTGGAAGGGACCATAAAGATGACCCAAATCCACCCCCTGCCATGGGCAGGGACACCTTCCACTAGCCCAGGTTACTCCAGGCCCCGTCCAACCTGGCCTTGGACACTTCCAGGGGTGGGGAGTCCACAACCTCTATAGGCAATGACCATGGAGGAAGAGGAAAAATGTTAAAAGCTGGGAAAAAAGGAAAAGAAAACTTCAGCTGTGTCTTGCTGGGAAAACTGGAAAGGACACAGCTTCAAGTACTGATTATTTTTATTTGGGAAAATATTATTCAAGGGCCCCTTTCCAAGGAAAGCAATCTGGGTTGTGTCTGGGCTGAGCACACAATGTCATCCCGCTGCAAAAAAAGCAAACATGGTACCAGGATGTCTAAACAGGAATGTCATGTGGGACACACATGAAGTAATCCCTCGCTCCAGGATGGGCTCAGCTGGAGAACTGTCCCTGGCCTGCCTACAGCCCTTGGAGAAGCTGTGCATCCACTGGAGCCGGTCCAGGGAGAGCAGCAAGAACCATCCGAGGGGGAAAATAATGACCTGAGAGGGGAGATTGAGCCAGTTGGGCTTGTTCAGTCTGGGAGAGTAGGGAGAGGGAAACGTGCTCTTCAGCAGAGGCAGAGGGAGGAGATGGGTGCTCCCAGTGCCACCATACACAGGCGAGGTCACCACCTGACCACACCAAAAACTGAGGATATTGCAAATGAATCCAGTGGATTTATTACCCAACAAAAGAAGAAACACAGTTCCCTGAGGTTTTGCCCTTGTTTCATCCCCATGGCGGAGTAAGGCAGGCAGGAGAGCGCTGTGGGATGAGTCCAGCGCGGAGCTGTCCGATCCTTCCTTCCTGCACTACCGGGAATAAGCAGAAATCCACTGTGTCCCGGCTCTCCTGCAGAAGGTTGGATCCTGGGACAGCTGCCCCGGGGAGGAGGGAGCTGGTGACGTTGTCTAGCTGAGCAAGCACTCGAGCTGGTGCAGCAAAGCCGCCGTAAGCACTTCAGCCCAGCTGGGAGGACGTCACGGTGCAGACAGGATACCTGCCGAGCCGGGGGCTCTCTGTGGAGCTGGCAGCAGTGGGAAAGGCCAGGATGAGGCATTGGGAATCAAAGCACTTGTGAGAACTCACAAAAGAGAGAGGGGAGCTGCTCATGGCCACTGTAAAGCTGGGAATTACTGCCACCATCAGTAGTCTTAATCCTAAGGAAGCCAACTCCAGGGTCCCATGGGGGCAGTTCCATGCTCCGAGTGCTCCTGGAACACTCGGAGGGACAAAGGAATGAACAGGGAGGATGCAGAGAGGAGTTTGGGGTTTGGGAAAGCCGCTTTCACAAGGGCTTCCATTGCAATTTTGCCTAATTAGTCTCCAATAATTAATGCTGTGAGTGCAACAGAGATGGAATCAGACAAAATGCCGGTGAGGAAACCCCATGGAAACCATCCGTCTTTGGGTAGTAATGATTATGTTCTTTTTTATTATTAAAGATCCCATTAGAAAGAATTTATGATTTTTCCCCTTTGTGAGAGAAATAATCAACATTCCGTTGGCTGCTCCCGGTTTTGGTACCGAGCAGCCGCGGATCCGTAATTAGCCACAGTTAAAAAGAAATTTTGCCTGATTGGCTTTTGGGGAACATTATTTCCAAATTACAGCCCCGCCGATTTATTTCCAGGGAAAATACACTCCCAATAAATAAGTCAAATACAGTTGGTCTGAAAAAACATTTGGATCCAGAAGAAAACACGCAGGGAAGGGAAATGACAGCACTGAGGGTGAGGGAGGGCCGTAACAGGGGCTGGGCCCAGAGCACTCCGCAGATTCCATCTGCATTTCCATTTGGGATGTGACCGGGATGAGCCGCTGTGTGTTTGTTCACATAAGTGATCCCACAAGAGTTTGGGCCCCTTTTGAGAGCCCCACAAACCACCAGGAGGGACGCGAGCGTGCTCTGGGCAAGAGGTGTTCCAGCTGGGAATCCTGGGATCATCACCATGGCACAGGGACACCTGTCCTGACGGTGAGAGCAGCAGCTGCAGGACCTGCCCCTCCATGCACAGAGGTGCTGCTGAGGCTCAGCCAAACACCTGGAGAGCACAGCACAGAAGTTCCTGCTGAGGGAAGGAATGAGACGGGGATAATAAGGATGGGAATGAGACAGGGGGATGCCGAGGAAAGCCCTGGAATGTGAGCAAGCTCTGGAATTTTACAGAACAGCCAGCCAACTCAGCAATGGGCTCCTGACTTCTGAACAAGCTCCAAGCTGGGAGAGGACATGGATGGCTCCCACTGCTCCCAGGCATGGAGGAAAATCACATCGAGGAACTCTCCATGGATCACAAAAAAAGCAGTGGCTCCAAACTCCTGTCCTGTCAGCAGTGGCAAACAGGAAAGAGGAACAACATGGGGATAACAGTGACCTCTCTCAGAGCCAGATCTGCATTCCCAGGGTGGGGAGAGGATATTCCAGCAGAAGCAAAGCAGTGTCTCCTGGGCATTCCCAGATCTACCGCTGCCCCGGGCCTCCCCTGAGAGGGCAAAGCTGCTCATTCCTCCATGGAAAGAGGTGGCCTTTGAGGTCCCTTCCACCCCACAGCATTCCATGATTGCAAGGCCAGCAGAAGTGAGCAGCACTGTGAGCTCCATGTCTCCTCCACCTGCCTGTTTTCCAAGACACAGCACTGGCATTCCTGTTATCAATCCAGTTCTGCCTGGATATAAATAGGATATTTTCCCGGGACTGTGCTGTTCCAGCTCAAGGTGCAGCTTCACCCCTTCCATGGGTTCCATCTCCACAGCTGCACTTGGAAGTGCCTTTAATGGGCAGCCATTACAGGAGAAGCCATTTGGAGATCATTCCCATGCTGGAAAATTTTCTTTCCAGAGCCATATAATGCAAATTTCACTCTTTGCTTGTTGGGAGTTGATAAATTCCAACAGTGCCTGCCTCAAGTGAAAACATCCGAGTTTTATGCCGCCGGATTCGCTGCGGATTTTAAAAACAATGGCTGCACAAGTCCCATTTAATGTGGGAATTCAGCCTTTCGTTTCAAGCCCTCGGTTTCAGAGCGGCGCAATTGGCAGGCGGCTCCATTCCGCGTCCGGGAAGGATGGAGCAGGGAGCCTTTTCCCTCTGAATCAAATGGAATTGGTGATTTGCATGCACCTTTGGAGTCAAAATCAAACATTTGCCCTGGCTCGGCCCTGGCTTAATTAAACTGATGAGAAGACGTGATAGGCTTTTGGTCTGAGGCAAAAAGGATGCACAGAGCTGGAATTTGGAACAAACATAAAAAAACCTGCACAAGGCATGGCTGGAAGTGATAAGAAATGCCAAGACTATGCATTACATGGGATCACGGGATGAAAATAGAAAATATCCTTAAAAAAATCCCGGCGTGCTGTGCAAGTGTTGTCGGAAGGGTTGGATTGGATTACAGGCTTTATGGATAATGTCCTGCGAGCAGCACTGCCAGGAGCTGGCACCCGAGCTCCGGGGAGGGTCGTGGGGGTGAGCAGCTGGGGGCAGGCGAGGGAATGGGAATTTCAGCTTGGATACGGGCCAGGGGAACCGGAAGGGTCCTGTTCGCGGAGATGCGTTTGTGTGCTCAGATTCATTTCTGTAATGGAAGCTTTAATGTATTTTAAATGAGTTTAAATGCAAGTTCTAGAAAACAACCGCTCACTTCTGGTGAGCATCATCAGTTTAGGGAGCCCAGCGTTCTCTCTCCGTTATTCCTATCACTTCTGTCTCTGTGCAGCACCGCATTTGGGAATTTTGGGCGCCGATGTTGTGAGAATTGGTAAACTGGCTTTTGTAACCTTAAAGCACAAACTTTCCTTTTGCCTTTCAAACCGTCAAGTCCAGAAATGAGGAACATGGGCATGTTCTCCTACCTCGGGTTGGCCAGAGCCCCATTCTAATGCGTGAATTAGGGGATGAAGGACTGAATCCCACTTCCCAATCACCACTTCCATCCCTGCCTGCTTCACCCAGTCCATATAAACTTGCTTTCCTCCTCTTGCTCAGGTTGCAGGTACCCAAAAGCAGGGAAGGGGTGCAGTGTTTTAAGAACACATTTTCCCCAGGAAAAAAAAAAAAAAAAAAGAGTTTATTTTTAAAAAAATGTAATTTCAGAAGGCTGTTAAAAGGAGCTGATTGAAATAGATTTTGTTTTCACAAGACCAATTGCCGGTGGAGCAACTGAGCTATTTATAGCCCAGAGCTTTGCACTTTTAAGTTGCTTGTTTGATACCAGTAAAATAAAGAACAAAGGAGGAATGTGTCTGACCTGATTTAACCCTCCAAAACCTGCTCTCTGCTTTGCCTTGGTCACTTGGGCTGCTTTTGGGGCCTTGGGAAAGCTCCTCCAGGATTTTCACCCCTCCTGGACATAAACCCTAAGATGTCTCGATGCTGATGTTTTTTAACAGGGTCATTTTTATAACCGCCATCAAAATTCAGTGTCAGCTGCATACAGCAGCTCCAGAGGATAAAATTCCATCCCATATTATTTTCCTCTTAGGAAGAGCCCCACACTGAGTCTCCACCAGCCCACCCCGTTTCCTACAGCACCAGAAGAACCAAATTTATTTTCATTTTAAATACTTTGATGTCGGGGAACTTGGCTCTTGTACAGCCCTGAACTTCCAGCAGGAGGGAACAGTTTCCAGGACTTTTAACTTGACTTGGTTTCCCACTGTTCTCTGGGATTTGCATTCATCTCAAGGGGGAGCTATTAATTTCCAAGCGGGATTTTCTCCCGCTCTTGGGCTTGCTGCTATTCCAGCAGTCACGCGAGGCGAGGCTCCTGCAAACCAACCTGTGCATCTGGTTTGGGAAGGACTGGTGGGAGTGGGAATGGAGGGGCCAGGCAGCACCGCTCCAGCTGATTTGGGAAGGGGAGAGGAGGAAGGAGGTCCCTGGGGACCTGTTTTCCCATCTCCCCCTGTATATCCCATGGTGTCACCTTGGAACCAAGCCAGGCCACAGGAGGGTTTCTCCCATCCCGGTTTCAGTCCAGGAGCCACCGAGCTGGAGGTTAAATCTGAGCATCAGCTAACGAGGTTAAACCCCCGAGTCAGCGCAAAGCCCAGCTCAGCCTAAACCCCGTGCGAGCGCAAAGCCCAGCTCAGCCTAAACCCCGTGCGAGCACAAAGCCCAGCTCAGCCCTGGCTCCTGTCACAGCGTGCCCAGGAACTGAGACACATGGAATTGGGGGCTGAGAGGAGATGTCCTGTCCCCGGGGCAGCTCCGGCCGGGACGGGAGGGAACCCGGGCCATCCAGCTCCATGTGATCCCCTCGGATCCCAAAGCAGCACGAAGCCTCTTTCAAACGCCTGGATGCAGCACATCCATGAAACATGCGCTGCCATCCCGCCACACGCGACTCTCCCGGCTCTTAGGGCCCTTACGGACAGGGCCTCGGGTACCCTGGGGTGCCCAGCACAGCTTCTTGCCAGGGGGTCAGATGGAGCCAGGGATGCACAAACATCCGAGGGCTGAGGAAGGCGCCGGCTGCAGCCTCCAGGCTACTCCCGGTCTGTGCCAATCCCAGGATTTAATGCGCTTTCCGAGGAGACGCGGCCCCCCCCTCGCACTGTTCTGGTTTGGTGCCCAGAACATCTGGTCACCCTATAGCCTTTTTTTAATCCAATCGCTCCGTTCCCTCAGCACACTTCCGACTGCCGGCGGCTGAGCGGGCACCGGGGAGCCAGCGGGGCCCCCTCCCCGGCCCGGGGGGCTGCCGGGGGCATCCCAAATTCCACATGCCGCCTGCACGGGCCGCGCTCGTTCCCAGCTCAAACGCCAGATTCATCTCCAGCCGAAGGACAGGCGGTTTGAAGGGTGGTTTTGGGGGCACACGGCACGGAGGGTTTAGTGCCCAGGGCAGCCTCCCTGCATCCCGCTGAGCCTGGATGGGCACCGGGAACGGCCTCTGCCCCGGGGCAGGGATGGAAGTGGCCCCCCCGCCACGGGGTGCAGCCTCTCTAGCACAGCACCAAAACCACTCCTGCCACAGGCTTTGGGGTGAGGGCTCCCAGCCAGGGGCACCCAGAATCCTGACAGGTCAGGGGGCATCCCAAGGGAGCAGCACCCCAGGATCATCCGAAGAAACCATCACAGCCACTGCAGGGCCCACCGTGACCCCCCAGGGATGAGTGAGGCACTAAAAATCAGCTGAAATCATAACATTTAAAAACCCACACCAAGCGAACCTGTTCCCCCCCTTTCCCTCAGCCATGACATAAGTATTCCAAGATGTTCACCCAAGGATTACACATCAGTGTGGGCCCTCAGCCTGGCACAGAACAGCACAGGCTCTGGTATTTGGGAGTGATATTTGAAATCCTACCCCCCAAGGAAAGCGTCAGGCAATAACATCCTGTTTTCTACGGAGAACGTTCCCCAGCCCCAGCACTGGGAAAAGGCTCCTCATTCCTTAGCAAAGCATGTAATGCAAAGCCTGAGCACTAAACCTCCGGCTTTACACTGCACACGGACTGGGAAGCAAATATTTCTCCAACAACATCACCACATGGAAAGTGTTTTGCGAATCTCCAGCCTTCTCACAATGTTGTCTTGGGAAAAAACAATCTGACCTGGTGGATCAGCATTGAGCTGGGAGGGACAGCAACCACTGCTGGCAGCTTAACTGGTACTTTTATATGGAAAAGGGGAGATCTGGGGGAGGGAGGCCCTGGCACAGGTTGCCCAGAGAAGCTGTGACTGCCCCATCCTTGGAAGTGTCCAAGGCCAGGTTGGAATAACCTGGGATAGTGGGAGGTGTCCCTGTCCATGGCAGGGGGTTGGAATGAGATGGACTTTAAGGTCCCTTCCAGCACAAACCGTTCTGTGATTCAGACCGATTCCATGAAAAATTCCCCACAAGATGGCACTGCTCCATCTGCTTTTCCCAGCTTGGAGGGCTGGGATCCAGCACAATGGAGAGCCACGGAGTCACAGGATCCTGGGAGAATCAGGGAATGCTTTGCATGGGAAAGGACTTTAAGGATCATCTCATTCCACTCCCTGCCATGGGCACGGACACCTTCCATAGCCCAGGTTATTCCAACCTGGCCTTGGATACTTCCAGGCATAGGGCAGCCACAGCTTCTCTGAGCAACCTGTGCCAGGGCCTCCCCACCCTCACAGCCAAGAATTCCTTCCCCATATCCCGTCTATCCCTGCCCTCTGGCAGTGGGAAGCCATTCCCGGTGTCCTGTCCCTCCATCCCTTGTCCCCAGTCCCTCTCCAGCTCTTCTGGAGGTCCTTTAGGCCCTGGAAGGGGTCCCAAAGCCTCACCTGGGAGCTGCCACCCTCCCACCCCGGGCGGTCCGGGAACATCGTCCCTCTGAGGCTGGAATGAAATATCTGACAGATGGCTTAAAAAAACAAAAAAAAAGCAATTATCAAAGGGGAAGATTCTGGAACATTTCCTTTGAAATCCAAGTTTGTTTAGCATTTTTAGCAGCTGAAATAATTCTCCGAACATCTGATAGGAGCTCCGAGTGCTCCCCTCCTTCCCGGCGCCAAACCTTTCACTCCCAGGCTAGAGGTGGCACAGCGAGTTCCCTGCTCTATTGCTACTTTCAGTTTTCATTGGATAGAGGTGGAATTAGGGTAGGGACTGTGATACTGCTGGGCTTAATGTCCTTTTGAAACGCTCCGTGGCTTTCCAGAAGATGGTGCAGTTCCTATGCAGACAATAGAACCAAAATCCAACATGAGATCCCAGTTCCTATGGGTTTTCTGCCTGTACCGGGTGCCCACCTTCCCCATGGAACCCACCTGAGCCCCCACACCACTGGTGCTGCCCGTGGGATGAATCCAGATGTGGCATCAGCAGCTCAGGGGATGGATCCCTCCCATGGGAGCTGCCAATGCAAGCAAAGGACACTCCAATTTCCTGTGTTAAAAACCTCTGGAGACACCATACATCCAATGGGATGAGTCTCAGAAAAGAGGATAACAAGGCCCTGAAGGAGATTAAAGTTCGTTCCTCCTGGTGTGAATCCGGAGGAGGAACCAGCTCTAATCCCGCTCCAGAGGGGAGATCAAAGGCCTGTAAGTCTCTTAAACTGCGTTCGTTCGGGCTGAGCCGGGAACCCTCCAGCTCTGCAGCTCCTTCCCAGTGCCATCCAGGGGGCAGAAAGGGCTCTGTGCCAGGAGGACACTGCCAGGGCTGGAGCATCCCTTGGGAAGGAGCTGCTGCCTCCCTGGAGCACCAGGACCCGGAGCGCTCAGGCTCCTGCCACTGCCTGGGGCCTTGCCTGCCTCAAACGACAATCCCACGTGGTGTCCAGGGAATTCCCACCTACAGAAGGGGCATTAGGAAAGGTAGGAAAAAAGAGCTTTAAACCACAGACCCATCCCTGGGTGGTTGATGCAAAAGATTATCTTCCCATGGAAAAAGGAAGGATAACTGAACCTTCCAGCTAAGTAGGGGAGACAAAGAAGAGGCATTTTGGGTTTTCAGTGGAGTTATATCCAGGTTGAACCATTTTTATTACTATTATTTTTATTATTTTTTTTTTTTTTTTTAAGCATAGACCCAAGTGTGAAAAACCCCAAATGTCCAGGGGAAATTAAAACCCAAAATGCCCTGTGGAAATTAAAGCCAAATCTGATGGGATCACAAACTCCAGGCTTTTGGGGAGTTTTTTGGAGAAGTGCTGTGTGGGAACCAGCCAGGCTTGGTGAGGAATGTGCAGTGTGTCCCAAAGTTTGCTCCAGGAGGAGCAGAGGTGCTGCCAGTGGCTTTGGGATCCACGATCTGTGGCCATCCCCTGCTGACCCAAAGGAGGAAATCACACCCAGAGCTCCCACTCCAGCACATATGAGAGGAATTCAGCTCCAAGCATGAGGAAAACAGTTTTCCTGAGCTCCTGGTGGATCCCTGGGCAGATCCCAGGGCAGGACACGGGGGATCCCACAGGAAGCTGCCCTCTGGCTTGCAGGGAAACCTGGAGCAAGTGCTTTCAGGGGAAAGGGAAGGAAACAGGATTGAGCAATAACTGACAAGTGGCCATGGGGAGCTGGGGCTGGGTCTCATTCCCAGCTCTGTAAGGAAGGGGCTGGTTATCTCAAGGGGATGTTGTGAGGGGGTTTGGGAGTGCCGGGGGGTCAGTGCTGTGATGAGCAGGAAATATCACAGGAAGGGGGAGCCCATAAAAGCCAAAAATCCCATTTTTTCCCTGGTTTCAAGTGGAAGGGCAGCGAGGCCATGCACTTGTTTTGTTTAAGGGTCTTCCTAAATCCCTAGGGATTCCCAAAGCAATGCCCAGGCCAGGACCCATGTCAGCACTTGGGATCCAGCACCATCCCTAGAAAAACTTAATACAGTCTTGGAGCAACTTCCCAGGTGTGAAGACTTGGGGTTTTATTTTATCAGGACTCTGATGGAGCTAAATCCATGATTTCCTGGGACTGAGCTATAAAATAAAGCTGATTTAATCAAGGAGACTCAATCAGGAATGCCGAGTGGGAAGCGGGGGGGTGAGTTTAGGAGGACATGAAATCTTTATGGATTTTGGGGGGTGATCAAATCAGGCAGAGATATGACGGAAATTCCACCATTTCCACTGGTTTTCCACCCACCAAAACTCCTGAGGCGCAGTGAGGGTCCCCCAAATAACCTTCTTTATCCTTGTGACTCCTGGAAACACTCCCAGCTGGGCTGGAAAAGCAGCAGTTTCCTCGTGCGAGAGGAACCACCAGGCTGTAAATCAGGGCTCCCGGCAGGAAGCTGGAAGGTGGTGCCAGGTGTGCGGCTCCCGACCCGCAGCCGGGACATGGCGCCGGGAAGAGCTGGGAAGAGAGCGGAGCCACCGAGCCGGGCGATGGCAGCAAGCCGGGCTGAGCGAGCCCAGGGAGATGGAGCGTGGGTAATGTAATTACACACCCAGTCCTCGTGCCGCACGGGCAGGCGAAGCAGCACTAATCCCAAACGGATACCTGCAGGGAGCACGAGCGGGAACAGCTGTTGGACAACACGGCAGGAGCCACAGGCCCGCCCGTGTCCGCAGGCTCCGGATTGCTGCACGCTGTACCGGGAGCACGGGATGCTCCGTGAGAACAACACCCATCTATTGTGTAAACCCTGCTGCCAACTCGTTTAGTGTTGGAACAGCCTTTGGAGTTGCCACGTTGGAAAGGACTTCTCTGTGATTTCCTGACCTCACCCATATTCCCAGTTCAGTTCCCTGGTTCGGGGGGCACAGAAGCCTCGTGCCCCGGGAGTGCTGTTGATGTTTGGGGTGAGTTGGCCCTTTAAAATATAGATATGTTTGGGATGGCACATCCTCACCCAGGTTCACTGACCAACAGGGTCCTGGGGCTGGGAAGATTTTCACTTTATGCTCTGGCAGGAGCTGCCCCAGCCCCAGCCCATTCCAAAGGTCCCCTTGGTGACCTCCTGGCCCCTCTGTCACTGTCATCCCTCCTGACTCCATCCCATCACCAAAAGCACATCCACATCCAGGCTGGATCCGCCCGGAGCACGTGCAGGCAGGCAGTGCAATTTTGCACCGGGAAGGCCATGGCTATAGGTCAGGACCCATCAGAGTGAGTGGAAATCCGAGTGGAGGTGGGTTTTCAGGAGGGATCCAATGGGTTCAGCTGAGCCCCACACGGAGCCATGGTGCCATAAACTGCTCCGGTAGAATTCTTTGTAAACTATTGGCCCATGTTCATGTTGCCATGTGTGTCCTGCTTTCAGGAATTCGTGTCTTTTCCTCCTGAGCCACCTACTGCTGTTTATTAATGACATTCTGGTCATCATTCCTGAGGGCAGGAAGACAAAGCTAAATCTGGCTCTGTCTTCATGGCAATGATTCTGACTCTCCGGCCCAAATTTTCACCCAGGCTGCACCAAATGGGGGTGAAAATAAAGAGAATTAGTGTTTGCTGCTGATAAGGAATCACGGGAGGCTCTGTTTCCATTCTATGGAATCATGGAATGCCAGAATGGTTTGAGTCAGACAGGACCTTAAAGCCCATCCAGTGCCACCCCCTGCCACAGGCAGGGACACCTTCCACTAGCCCAGGTTGCTCCAACCTGGCCTTGGACACTTCCAGAGATGGGGCAGCCTGTGCCTGAAGCAGATCCCACCAGATCCAGGGCTGGGCACCCTCTCGAAACAGGAACCACACGTGGACTTTGCCCAGGGGGCCCCAGCATGACTCTCCAGCCCAAACACTGTGGCTCCAGTAATGATTCCCATTAAAGGAACGCCAGCGCTGCTGGATAATGTGCGGAGGGTAAAGGAGGCATTTAGAGGATGGAAAACTAATTGGTTTAGGAATCAAATTTGAAAAATGCAGCATCTTCCTGGAGCAGTGGGAGCACAAAGCCTCCGATCTTAATGAGCTGCCTCTGAAGGAGGCGGATGTGTCATATTCCTCCGTACAGGTTTGCATTAGGAAGCTGCTGGGATGGGAATAATCATTACCTGCTTCCCACAAAAACATTGGCTCTCCCAAGCCAGGCGGTGCGGTTACCCGTGGATGGGGGATGGCGGCAGGCGAGGGGGCTGGAGCAGCCACCAGGGTGTGCAGGTGCACGGCGGAATTTCTGCGGAGTTGCAGCAGCTTCCCAGGAGTGGCCCATGATGGATATTAAAGGAGTCTGGGACACTCCGAGTCCTGATGGCTCAGATCACATTTCTAATGAGCTCGTTTATACCCCTGCAAACATCTTTTCCTCATTATTCCTCTGGAATTCTGAGTGCAGCAGCTTCGGGGGGAGTGAAGGTGTGGAAGTGACATCCACTGGCCAGGATACCCTGGATCAGCAGCCATCCAATCCCTTGGGAAGGGAGCCAGGACCCACAGCCATTTTATTGCCAAACAATGAAACAACAAACACAGACTGTTGCTCTTCCAAATACATAGGCCAAACTGGATGGAAATGAGGAAAACCCCAGCTGGATGTTGTGTGTGTCCGTGTCCCTGTCCCGGCAAATCCTGGGAACCCCCTTCCCAACCTTCGTTCCCCCAGCTCGCACCACACTGGGCTTTATAGACATTTCCCCTCCTTGTTATTTAAGATTAAAATCCCTTTCATGGCAAATCACGTCCACTTCCCCAAGTACAATTCCAGGACTTTTCCCCACCTTATCCCCCCAGCATTCCCAGAGCCATTAATGAACCTGCTGACACTCATTGGTGCCGGTGTTGGCTTGTGTGGAGCTAAAACACGTCTGAAGCCAGCCTTGGCAGCTGCCTTCTTAAAACCAGTGGCAGGAAAAAGATCCCCACTTCGGCCTGGATGTTTTGGAAATAATTCTGTTTTCATGCCTCCATTTATTTTTGTTTCCAGCTTGCTTTTATAAACGTGGAAAACCATGGAGAAATGGGACCTCTGGGCTCCTTCAGCCAGGGGAATCCTTCAGGCTTTGTGGGGCACCATGAGAGCTATTTATAAACCAGAATAAACAGGGAACTGATAGGGAATGCTTGAGTGTTTCCAAAGGAGACACTGCTCTTTACCTGAATGTGGAGTCAGGAATCCAGAAAAACTGCTTGCAAATAACAGGAAAACTCTCTGGAAATATGGAAAGAGTGATGTTGCCACCCCTGGACAGGAGACGGATGCCCCAGGGCTGTCAGTGTTCCAGAGGCACTTGGAAAATGTCCTTAACAACACACTTTAGCTCCTGGCCAGCCCTGAAGGGGTCGGGCAGTCGGGCTGGATGGTCGCTGTAGGTCCCTTCCAGCCGAACGTATTCCACTCCATCCCATTCCCTCTGGCAGCCCTGGCCACAAAAGGCCAGGGAGCCCCTGCCAGGTGGTTTGGAGCATTTCAGGAGCTGCTCCTTCCTTCCCTTCCCTCCCTGGTCAGGGAGAAGGCAGCTCCAATTCCCAAGCAGGACAAAGCCAGGGCTCGTGTCCCTGGTGGCCTGGCAGATGCAGAGCCTGGAAAAGCACTTGGAAAGGTCAGGAGAATACATTAAACCTGTCTCCTGGCCACCTCAGCAGATGCTGGTGGGTCTTTGTGCCTGGGAACCTCGGGCAAAACGGCCCCGGCTCCCCCTGGGCCCATCCCATGTGCCTGTGGAACGGGCCGGGCAGGACAGCGGCACCTTCCCCAGGAACAGGGAAAACTAGGCATCCTGCTGGGTGGATGTCAGGGAAAGAGTGGGAACCACAGAGATGGGAGTCAGTGCTGACCGGCAGTGAGGGTGGAGTGTTGGAGAGTACCCAGACATGGCGCTGCCTGGGAGGTTTATTGGGGTGAAACTCCAGTTTGGGAGTTTGAATCCCACCCATTGGTATCTCGGGGTTTGAGCCTCAGTGTTCAGCCCCCAAAGTCCTGCTGCTCATTCCCAGCATGGAGCAGAGCCTGTGCTCAGGGGACACCATGTCCTGCCCCTTCCCATGCTGGGATTCCCAAAAAAGCACCAGCAGCCCGAGGAGGGGGCAGAGGCCCTTCCTGGGACCCCCCAATCCTGCCTTGTGGGGGAGCTGTGGGTGGCACTGGTAGAGAGAGCCCCTTGCAGCTACTGCTGGTGCCGGGGAATGGGAGGGGGGCAGGAAGGCAGCTCTGGAAATGGAAAATATTCCTTTAATTAAGAAATAAAAGCCGCCTGTCCTGCTCCCAGCTCCGAGTGCACAGCCCCGCTGGATTCACAGAGGATTGAGGGAGAGCAGGATCTGGCCAGTGGCTGGAAGAGATAAGCCATATGTCTGCACGCTCCGGAATGTGGAACAGGGATAATTACGTGATATTCCCACTGATAACAAACCTCCCCCGTGATGGGCGGCGGTGGCAGCTTTTCACAGGGTTGGTGTTCGCAGGGAAACACGGGGCGTGAAAATGGAGATTACGGCGGAGCTGTTGTTCCAGACGGAGCATGGAAATGCAGCTCTGAGGCTCCTTGGCCCGGGGGAGCGGGGAACCGGGCAGGTGGGGCCTCTCGGAGGGTGTTTGACAGAGCCATGGAACGGTTTGGGCTGGAAGGGAGTGCAGGGATCGTTCCAGCCCCTGCCGTGGGTGGGACCAGGCACTATCCACTGGCACAGGCCTCTCCGAGCCCCGGCCGAGCATGTGCTGAACACAACTTGAACACCCACTTGGTGTCAAGTTGGAGCCAAGCAGCAGGAAAAAGGCTCCCGGCATAGGGACGGTCCTCCACCCCGTGTCCAGGCCTTCCCGGGGCGTGGGGCCATCCCCGCATGCCCTCAGCCGACGGCTCCTGGTGCCAGCTCTCCCCAGCTCCACGTGTTTACGTTCCTTCTGCTTAATATCTCTCTAATCTTCCCTGGCATCATCCACTCGGAATTCTTCTCCTCCCACTTCACACTTCGGAGGAGCCTTCTGGTCCCACAGCAGATGCATTGTGAAGCCTCTCCTTCCCCGGCGCCTGCATATGCTTCATTAAAAGTGTTTGTTTCCTTGAGCAGCTCCAAGTTGGGATGTGACAAAAAAACCCCCCACGATCCCAACTTTTTTGGACGTTGCCTGGCAGCCCCCGGGCCCAGGCTCCGGGCTCTCGGGGTGCCCGTGTCACCCGCCCGCTCCGTGCCAGCATTTCCCTGTCCTGCCGAGAGTGGCTCCGACGTGCTCCCGCACCCAAAGATAGAAATTGGGCTTTTTTATCCCTGCACATGAAAGAACATGGTGGGAGGTGCCAACTGGGAGCAGCAGAAACCGGGATAGATTTCACCGCCGTTGCCTAGTGATGGGAATGCGGCAGGCTGGCAATTCCCAGCCCCCCTGGCACGGGAAAGGGTGGTCCGAGGGGACAGGGCACATGCAGGACACCCCAGAGCCCGGGAGTCGCCTTCCGGGTAAACTGAGGCACGGCCAGGCACGGATCCCAGCTCTCCTCAGGGATGCCCTCAGCGCTCCCAGGGGCTCCACTGCTTCCTGCAAGGATACACTGGGAAAACATTCCCCCTAAACACCCCCGCCAGGTGATGTCAGGAAGCCTGGCCCAGCTCTGGTGAGACTGCTCCACACCCCCTGCACAGAGCCAGAATTCCTGCCTGGATTAACAGCCCCATGTACAGGTTTTTATGGAATGGCTCTGGACACAGCTGCCATTCCATAAAATACCCCAGCCCGGACTTTTACTCCTCTTGGAAAAGGGATTTGGTTACAATTCCTACAAATGTGGGGATGTTAAAAACAGCAGTATCCTGCAAGCCCTGACACATATGGGATGTTAACTTCCATAAAGCATGTAAGAGTATCCCAGATTGTGGAATTCCACATGCTTTATGGCAGCAGTATTACACCACATTTCAGGATGCTTCCCACTGGGAAGCAATGCCTTTGTCCTGCCTTTGCCATGGGCAGGGCTGCTGAGGGAGAGGTGCCCTGTCCTGGGTGCCTTTGGGTGGGAATTCACATTTTTCCCATTTAGAACTGGAACTGCACCTGGGGAAACATTGCCCTTCTCCCAGTGCCTACAAAAGCAGTCGGGAGAGCCCTCGCAGGCTGGTGGGAGCTCTGTGGGCTGAGGGGGAAACTGCACCCACCATCCCACCATTCCCAGGCTGCCGGCCCTTCCTTCCATCCACCCCATCCCACCTTGGCTTCCCGACAGCGGGAAGTGAGGCAGGAGCTTCATCCTTGGCATTCCATCACCGTGGCTCTGGTGGGGAGGAACAGATGCTGTTACTGCTCCCGCTGTCCTGGAACTTGCTGAACAATTTGGGGCTGATGGATGAGATGCTCCAAGGTGATTTCCAGCCATGCCGTGGGCGGTCCCAGGAAAGAGTCCCCCACCCTTCCCACAGAGAGAGCTCTGGAGTGGACCCACTGTGGTCCTGACCCAGCTCTGGAGCCTGTGGCCACTCCGGGATGTGAAGAGCCTGGTCTACATCAAGCTCTGGGAGACACAGAGCCCATCCAGCAGCACATGCAGTGGTATCTGCAGCACCAGCTGCTCCAGAGGGGCCTGCCCTGTCCCTCCCCAGCCCCACCATCAGCTGGAAATGACCCTTTGTGATAAGATTCCCTCCATAGGTAAAAAAATCCCCAAACATTTGTCCTTCTTTTACTTACAACAGTAAGAGGCAGTGCAATTCTCAAGCTGAAATTTAATTAATTGCAGTTATTTGTCCTGAAGTTGATGGATTTACTCCCATCCCTAAGCACAGGATGGAATCCTGTCAAGGTTGTGCAACCGTTTTCCCTGTCCCTCTTTTTCCAGTGCCCAGTTTTCCCCATGCCTGGGGCAGCCACAGGTGGTTTTGGCAGAGAAGCATCACCTGCCTGTAGCTTCCAAAGCCCAAAACTCCAAGGAAAAGGCAGGAGCTGCAGTCTGACACTCGCCAACTGCTCGGATCCTCCTTGTCACTGGAAGTCGCCGTGCCCCCGACTGTTGCCGAGTTTCACATCCCATTTTTCTGCTGTCTGGAATGAAAAATGCCGGCACACGGCTCCTTCCCCCGGCAGGTACCGCTGTCGAACATGTTGCCTTCCCGACATGACATGGAGCCTAAAAACTCACAGAGAGACTAATTACTGCAGAAAATTCCAGCAGAGTCCCCTTCCTGGAGCTGGAGCTGACAGCCCCCAGCCCGGCCCCCTGCCCGGGAGAGCTGTCACTGTGTCCTGCTCCGGGATCCCATGGGAATCCTGTGGATCCCACTGGGATGGGCATGTCGGGGGCCCATCACAAACATGAGGATTCAGCCCCCTGGGGCCGCCTGGGAGACAGATCCAGCAGCATCCAACCACCTAAACTGAGCCTAAAATACTTATAATTAAAACCTGCCAGACCTCTCTGCTTCCCGTCCTTCCCAGAAATAACATTGATAAATACAAATATGTAAGAATAATAAATTCTTGTATAAAACTGCAATTAAATTAATGCCACAATAGCTACAAATAAACCTCCGACTGGAAGATCTGATATAAAAGCAAAGTGCCAGGAGATAATTGATCTGGAAGCTGAGGAATTAGCTCCCATTTACCTAGATGAGGTATAATAAATGTAATGTATACCAAGTCACATCCGTGTTGCTCTAATTTCCTTAGATTTGGGAAATAATGTCACATGAATTCCTTTAAAAAGCCATTTTGCCCAGGAAAATTAAACTGGGATAGCATATTGTTTCTCTGAAATATTGAGCTGTGCAATTGGAGCCGCTGTGTGCTCTGAGCAGACCTGGGGGGGAACCCATCTTCCCTCCCCTCGGAGCTGCCATGGAAGGGTGGGAAAGCTTTCATTTCCAATGGCCAAAAACGGGGGGAATTTCACCAAAACACCCCTAACATTTGTCTCCCTCTTTATCCTTTGACACTAAAATGGGATAAACAGAAACCGCCTCTAATTCCCTGTTCCTTTTGGGATAAGTTACTCGGGGAGCTGATCCTGTGAGTTAATAAAACATCGTTGTTAAAAGCTACTGATAACTTCCAGGAATTGCTTTTGTGGGATCAAACCCCAGTGCACTTTGCCTGCAAGTGCAGCCACTGGAGGGACTGTGTCGCTTGGGTTTCTCCACCTTTCCTGGCTCAAGAAGCAGCTCCAAGGCTCAATCAGTATGGCACTGAAGGAATCAGAGCCTGGAATGTGTGGAAAGCCAGGCTGGACAATCACAAGGTTGGGATTATTGGTTAGATTTGGGTTAATGTTTGGTGATTGAAATGCCATTTCTGCAGGATAAAAGGTGTTTTGGTGCCTGATCCACAAGCAGAGGATGATCCCATGCCTGTGCTTCCCTCGAAACCTCCATCCCCACACAGGACTTTGCGCTTTCAGAGATACAAGCTGGGAAAAAGGAAAGAAAAATTTTCAAGAAGTGAGAAAAAAAATAATTCATATTTCCTAGAAGTTCATTTAAGGGGAAAAAAGGCTTTTTGCCAGGGAATAGTGTGTTTGTGGTGTGTGTTTGTGTGCCTGAGCCCCTGCAGGGAGAAAAATACACATTCGAAAGGGGAGGAAAAGTGCCGGAGTGATTTTTATTGTCTGGTTTTTGGCAAGATGCTGCAAGTTGGAGATTTCCCCCAGTGTTAACAACACAGTGTTAGTGACACACGGCTGCCTTCCTGGAGTTCAACCTCCACGACTCTGGGAATTTGGGAAATGCAGGTCTGGTGGGGGAGAATTCAGGAAAACAAAAGCCTTCAGAAAAATCCAGACACTGAAAACATTCATGTCATGGAAAGTCACGAATATTTCAGTGTCAAAGCATCAACGTGACCTGATGGAATTGCAGCATTTTGGCCATTAAATGTGTTTTTAGACAGGAAAAAACGCAATCCTCAGTGGAAAAGCAATTTTTTTTTCCAGTTTGTTTGTGAATCCTTTCAAAATTCTTTCACTGAAAATTTTAGGGGAAAAAAAAGTGTGAAATGCTCTGGAAGTCCTGTGTGTGCTGTCAAGCATTTGGAATTCAGGGAGTAACTCAGATTTGGGGGGACACGAGGAGGGAGCCCAAATCTGGCCTGGCCGTGTGCTCAGGAAACCCATGGAAGGTGATTTTTAGAGTCTGGAGAAATTGGGAAGCTCCACAAATCCCTGCTCCTCAATTTCCAATTGAATTTTTCAATTGGAGGCTTTTCCACGTGGGACACACCAAGGGAAAAACAACACTTGGAATCAGAACTGAGGTACTCCCGGAGACAAATGTGATTAATGGGATAATCGTGGAAATTTGAGGCAGTTCCTGCCATTTCCCACTCTCCAGGGGCTGGTTCTGCTCCCATCCAACACCAGCTGCAGACTCCTCAGCACCATCAGTATCCAATCCAGGAATATGACATTTGAAACCCTCTGTAATTATGGGATGAGTCACATTAATTTAATCCTAAATAGTCTCATTTCTTGCTTGAGGGAATTCTGGTGAAGCAAGTTGTGCACAGGCTCACCTTTCCCTAAATATGTTCCCTACATGTGTTCCTTCCATATATAAGTGCTCACACAGCGCTCCCAATAATATCCTTAAGTTAATCGTGTCCTAATTAATCGATGATCAAGTCCCATTAATTAAAGGGGGGTCACGGAGCTCCTGATTCCCCCCTGCATTCCCATCCAAGCTGCTGCAGGACACACGTGAGGAATTAAGGGACAAGTTCCTTAATCTGTACAAAGGGGAGGATTAAAATTAATCAATTAAAATCCAGATTACAGCTACATTACACATGGGGAACAAAACCAGGAAAAAACGCATTTCTTTGGGAAACCTGTCCCAGCGCCCCACAGACAGGTTCTCCTGGATTTAACACAGTTTTTAAGTGATTGAGATGCGCTTTTCCCGTTCTCCTACCGTTTTCCAGTCGGGAACGGCGAGGGCGTTGCGGCCGCACTTCCCTGCTCCGGGCGCAGCTCCAGGACGGGCGGTTTTGGGCTCTCCTGCCCCGCAGGTTCGCGTCGAGGCTCCGCGAGCCCCGGGAGGTGACCCGCGTGTCCCCGAGCGCGTTCCCGGCC
>VXAY01004339.1:0-45695 GCA_013399855.1 Oxyruncus cristatus
CCAGCAGACATCTGGCAGGTTAGAGTCACCCATGAGACCAAGGGCTGGCAATTTTGAGACATCTGCCACGAAATAATCTCAGAGGTCCTTTCCAACACATCTGATTCTATGATTCTATTCTATGGTAAGCAGAACACCAAGGTGATGTTGAATAACACACTCCTGAATATTAAGGTCCGGTGGGATTTTCATAATTTCGTAACATCCCAGCTTCTTTCCCACATTGCAGCAAAACAAAATAAAATGTAGGTGGAACCAAAGTCCTGTTGTTATTAGCATGCAAAGAAAATTCTCCTATTTAAATTCCCCCATCTGTTCTGGTCAACCATTTATGAGTAATTCTCAACATTTCAGGCACCTGAAAAAAATACAGTGAGTTCTAGGCACAAACACTTCCTAAGCAGTTAATATACAGGATCATGGATGATTAAGTCATACAGCATTTCATTCTTTCAGGGAGCTTTGTTTCTTGCCTGGCTTCCTCACTTTTGTCTCTAGCATTTCTCTCCTGCTTCTGGTAGATGAAGTGGAGGTGGAGAAGAAAAGGGAAGAAAGTTCTTGGGTAGCACAAGGATTACAATATTTTCCAATCCCTCAGCAAGAAAGAGCTTGCTCAGGGAACAAATAACCTAATGCTGCTACCTAGTCTTCCACCCCACTTTGGTTTTATTTTTTAAACCTATGTTTACAAGTGTTTGCAATTACAAAGTTATACAACCCAGGGACAAAGTTTACTACATTTATCTCCTTTCTGCCCCCAAATCCACAATGAACGTACCTCCCACCCATGTATTTCCCCCACTTTTTTGTCCTGCTGTGGGCAACATGAAACAGAAAACTGTAGTTTAGAGAGATCCTCAATCGTACACCCACAGGTCATTTACATTTGGTTCACAATCAAGCCTCATGTGAATGTAGATGCCACTCATCAAAAGGACAGTTATGCCACGGATAACAGATCATCTCAACTCCCTAAATTAAACAGTATTAGCAGAGGAACTAAATTACTTTCAAAGCATTCTTGGTATTCTGTCTGATTACCTGCCCTTGCTCGTAACAAGGGGAGAACTGTCCTCATACAGCTCTACTTATGTTTCCTTTCAGTGTTCTGAAATAAGAGCTGTTTAAGGACCTGAGTTTTGTTTTCAATTGGAAAGGTCGCCCGGGGTGTGTGCCAAAACGAGTCTGTACACTTCTTTTAATAAGGAGAAAGGGAAAGAGATGGGTCACAGAAAAGGAGGGAAATGAAAGTGTACTGCATCTTTACTACAGAAGTCTCAAAGAAGTTATGGAAGAAGTACAATCAGTTTAAGACCACAAATCTAAGAGCCTATAGAATTTAATTCTCTCTTGAACAAGAAACGTGATGACTACTTACATATAATATGTAGGATATAATCCTTCAAAATACCAGCAATGCTTTTTGGCCTCTGTACACTACAAAGAAAGAAAAAATATGGTATTAGTATTTGTGTAGAATAATGAATGTACAGTTATAAACACAAGCTTAGAGTATTTATAAATACTGTGACTCTGAGCAGTTATGAAAGGTTTACATTCCCAAAGCTTTCCCAATCCTGATACACATAGCAACTGGGAAGTCAGTTCATGTAAATGGCAGGGTGTCCTGCCAGATCCCTCATGCAGGGCTTTGTCTGGGGGCCCCCACAGCTTCCCATGGTTCACAAACAAAGTCAGTACATTCAGTGCAGGCACAGGATCCAGCTGCACATGTTCCCTGCCTTAAAAGACCACAGACAACATAAAAGCCCACTTGTGATTATAGTCACTTAAGAGACCTCCAAGGCATAAGCAATTTGATGACACTATGCCTACGACTACACAGTAAATACAATAATTGTAGGGAATTATTCATCTTTTTGAAAGTGTCTGGCATGCAGAGCCAGGCTCAGAAAGGAGCAGAAAGGAGAACCATCTATCCCACCTCCTCTTCCTACAGCCTAGAAATATCTCAAGCGTTCATTAAAGTACTGGGTAAAGGAAACTGCTTTCTGCAGCCCAGGGGTATTGTTCTCTTTTGCAGGTTGACAGCGTATCCTTGTTAACGGATGGCAACGGGCATTTTCTCAGCATGTGTGTGCCGGCAACGTGGGAAGCACACATCATTACGGGCACTGCCCGAGTACAGACTGCAGCTCAGAACAATAGCAGCGCTTAATAAAGAAAACCAGATGCCAAACACAAACTACCAAGTACAAAATATTTCTGTGCATCCTGCTGGCATTCCTAGCGTGAAATGCCATCTTCATTGCAGACATAGCTGCAGGAGCTCCACTGCAAGTTGCATTCCCCGATCACACATGAGCAGGGTGTTGTGGGACACCCGCCACAGAGCAGTGGGGAATATCTTGCTGAGATTTTAGCAATGATTCCTTCTTCTGCTCCCACCTGACACCCATGGCTGGAGAGCACTCGGCACACCAGTGGTGCTTGGATCATCCTTCATGTTCACTTGGCAGCTAACCTTTAAATAATAGCTCGTATTAGTTTATTAGCCTCCCCGAATCCCAGAATACTAAATGAATCCAGTTAAAACAAAGTGTTTTTAGATCCCTGAGTCTCACTCCTCATGAATAAGAAAGGCTGCAAGCTCTTTAATGAGCATCTGATGAGCTAAATCACAGACAGATCAATTACAACCAATGAAGACAAACTGCTATAGATTAAATTGTTAGGAGTGGTAAAGGAGATACAGGGGAGGAGGAAGAGGGGAAGATGCTTTTGATGCATGTGATCAGGCCTTTTTCCATTAATACAACAGCCTCATACCAGTCTTGGAGAAGCACAAGCTTTAGCTTCTTCAGAAAGGACCAGAGATTTTTCCCCTCAGCACAGCAGAAGCCTTGTTCCCCTCTCAAACTGATGCCATGGGCCAGGCAGTATATTCAGGAGGGCTCCACAGTTTCTGCTGGAGCAAGTGGTGTTCCAAGACCCATCTCTGAATTTGCCCTATTCCCCCCCACACACTCTTCCCGCTTCAAAGCTTCCAAATTTTTAACCCTTCCCTCCAAATATTTTCACCAGATGGCTGTTTTCTCTTACTCTAAAATTAGAAATATGTCAAGTTTCTCTCTGTAACACCCTGCAAACATACACGCATTGTAAACCCAGCAGGCGTGCTGCAGAATCACCGAAAAATACTTTGGGTCTTCACCTTTGAAGGGTGTAGATCAGCTGGCATTGGTAAAATCCCAGTGCATGCAGGTCAACCCCTTGGGAAGCCTCTTTCCAGAGTACAGCTAGGGGTATAGGTCATTTAGTGTTTTTCCTTCCTGCTTCTCAGCCAATATGAGTCACCATTTACCTCAACAGCCTTAAAGCTTTTGCCAGTCTCAAGCATTTTAACTGATGTTTTCCCAGAAATGTTTCTGAGCACATGGAGCCTGCATACTGCTTACAAGTGTAAAGCAGACATTTATATTCAGCAGTCTTCCCCATATTTTAATCTGTTTTACAAGTTCTAAAATGAGTTGGAAAGATTCCTCCTTCCAAAATCTCCCAAGTTATAGGACTCCTCAATTCTCTTTTTCCGACAGCCAATACCTTTACTACTGTCCTAAGAAAGGCTTCAGCCTGGGGTAGTTCCTTCTACTTTACAGGGCTTAGTTACTTGCACTAAACACCCTTTGGTGCCCCGCTTTGCTTTTATATTGGCTCTGGAAGAGCAGACACCAATCCCAATTCCAGCTTTTTTTAATATCACAGTGCTATGAATACTGCATGGCAGTTGTTCATCTCTCCTACAGGGAAATTTGGCACGAAAAGCTAGTGGACCTCAAATGTGAGCAGCAAAGCCAAATCTGACACACATGACATGTCAAACAGATATATACGCACAGGGCGAACCGCTGCAGTCCCTGCTCAGTTGAACTCCTGCCGATCTCCATGGCAACTTTACTCCAGCAAAGCCTGACATAAGGCAGGTGACTACTAACCGCTGTCTCCACTGCTGGCTAGCAGACCTCGCAGGAATTTGCTGCTAAGAATAAGGCAAGAGTGTCATTGCCTTTAAGGATTTTAGTGTCTTTAGCACTCAGGTACCAAAGAGATGAACAGGGTAGTCAGGGCACAGATTAGTTTTTCCCATCCCACATGCATCCTCTGAAAAAGGCTATGATAATCTGCCTCTTGCCAAGATCTAAATTATTCTTCTGACTGGTACTCTCCTCATAGCTAAGCTGGTGGAGAGCCATACAAGAGTGAGAGGAGACATATGCCATCGGCATCAGGCTCTCAGCCTTTGGAGTCATATCCTTATAGTTGTTTTAGACTACTAAAACCTCAAGAAACCACAGCTGGCAGGAACTCACTGCAGCCGACAAAACAGGTACAAAGGGAAGAGTAGTTACATTACTGTAATACAACAGGACCACAGACGTCAGGATTGGTGCCCACCTCGCTAGCTCCAGTACAAAGACAGGCTGTATCTCAGTTTCTAACAAGCATTCATTCCTGTATTTAAAAAGCCACGAACCCATTCAACTAATAGCAAAATAGTACGTCAGTGGTTTTTAAACTAAGCTCAGGTACAGCCTTGCTGATACTTTCAACTTTTCTAGGCAAAGGGCTCTGCACATTTTGCTTATAAAATTTTTCCTTCTATGTCCTTTAGCAATTTGGCACAGCTATAAAATATAAATACCAGAGTAAATTCATTTTTTAAATAAATGATGCAGATCTAATTGGGTGCGCATATGTATTCTTTAGAGAATTAATGGTATGTGAATTAGCCAGATGCTTGAATACATTCCTTAAGTTTCTATATCTGGAAAGAAAAAACACAAGCCTCATTTTTTTGTTTGTTTAATTTTAAATAAATCAGCATCTGTCTTGTAGACTGTTTTCTTTGCAAGACTGCAGCAATGCAAATTGCAAGCTGCCCTTTTCTGTGGCCTCTAAATCATTTCAGATTTCCTTCAGGAAAGGAAATGTGCTTCCTGCCACAGATTGAAATTGCAAATGTTACTACTGCTAGTAAGAACAATGAGAAATAGGAGTTACTAAAACATTAACCAAAGACTGGTTTTGATCACACTACAAAATACAGAACACAAATGCATATGTATGCACATGGTGCGGGGGATGACAGAGCACGCAGGCAGCCTGCTTGCTGACTGCTGGATGGTACTCCACAGATTATTAGCTATGCTTTGCAGGATTTGCAGAAATACTATCTGTAGCAGGCATGTCCTCCCCATTGCACATCATTATCTCTCAGTCCACAGGACAACAAAAAGAAAATGGATCTGATCAATTAATTACTCTTTGCAATCAAGGGAGCAGTGGATTCACACTTAGTGCTTTCATTGGAGGCTTGAAAATTAATAACAAAAAAGCAAAAGCAATTAAAGCCCCATATGCAAATAGTAAATACTTTCCAGTACGAGTACAGTACATTTTTGTTATGGGCACCAATGAAAACGGGCACCACGGACAGCCGTGTTTGTCGAGGGCAGGGGGAGGGCAATTGCAATCTGTATGCTGAAGGGACATTCAGAGTGAGTTTGTGACATCTGCTCATACCAGATTCTTAGGAGGCATGGGTCTGCTATCAATCACAAGATCAATAAAACCCTGTCAGTTATCAGCAACTGAGACCGAGCCTCTTTCTTTTCCGTTATGTATTACAGTTATAAGGATGCAAATAGGTAGATTCAGAAGGAAAAAAGCAGGTATTTAACAGTGACCTGCTATACTGACACAATGGAAATAGCTCCTGGTATTCTGGGATGACCTGTTTAGTGGCTGTTACCTCCCACTTAGCTGGGTATATGCCATACATTAGTAGTGTGCAAGTTGATCCAAATGTCATTCTTGTGTCTACAGCCTCTGGGGCCCTGCTAGGATTAATACACAGATGAACAGGAAGGAGAAGTATCTACGACATGGAACAAGATCTTATTGTTTCTGAGCATCACACAATCCTGTTCCAACACAGAGCCAAAACTGTTTTCCAGGCTAGTTTTGATCTACAGCTAGATCAAACCAGTAATTGAGGAAATGGGAAGGACAACACCTTTTTCACCATATGGCTCCACAGGATCTGAAAAACAACTGTCTATACCTCCTGCCTCTGTTACAGAAGGCCTCTTGAAAAACTCAGATCTTTCCCAGTTTTACTGGTCATTGCACCTGGCAAATACTTGATGAAGCCCAGACAAAATAATGGGAAAGTCTGCAGTGCAACTCCACACTAAATAAGCAGTTCCAGAAGGAACATTATTGGCTAGGAATCACAATGTTTTACAGGATCTGACCTTTAAAACTGCATCAGTTTTCAGAACACTGTCCCTTTCAGTGAATAGGCAAGAGGTGGAAGCACCAAAATTAATTCCTACTTCTTCCCTGTTGATGCTCACAGCTGAACGTGAAAGCAGCCCACCTACAAAACTATTCTAAGAAACAGACCTCACAAGCCAGTGATTGTTACCAGTGATTTCAACTTATACTCTTGCCACAAAAGACAGAAACAACTCTTACTGAAACCCAAGATTATGTTAAGGTATTTTTATTTACTGAAGTAATGAGGAAACAGGATGCCCTTGTATAAAAGGATGCCTTGTTTCTTGTGCTGCTCAGTGCATATGCATTAATCATCATATTTTTTTATTTAGAATTAATGTGGATTTAGCATTAGATAGCTTCCCATCACAAAGCATTATTTCACATTTAGATCTATTAACCTTTCCCGCAAAAGGAATACAAATATCCCTTGTGTGCAATTTCATTTCAGGAACCTGACTACTTTATTTCACTAATTTTTGGGGGGGGGTTTTGGCCATTATGTAGCAAATTGGAAATGCACTTCAGTCCTAAAACAACACAATTTCAATTGAATAAAATTCTTTCATCCGTATCCAAAGGAGGAAAAAAGGAAGAAATAGAAGGCAAAGCAAGAGATCCTTATTTTTCAGAGCCCACGACACGGAGGGTGCGGGGTCAGCTAACCCCGGTCTGCCCCGCGCCCTCAGCACCACGGACAGCACCCTCAGCACCGCCCGCGCGGTTGTACCGCGCTCCGGCTGGATAAACCGTCTGAATAAAACCTCACCCACATCACCAGATCAATTCTCAGCAGTCTCACCTACTAATTATCTCTTCACATGTGTGAGCACTAATACGAGAAATTAATAAGCACAACTATCATAGAATCACAGAGTATCTCAACTTGGAAGGACCCTATAGGGATCATTCAGTCCAAATCCCTGTTCCTCACAGCACTAACACTAAATCATACATCTAAGAGCATCATCCAGATGCTTCTTGAACTCTGTCAGGCTTGGTCTCATGACCACTCCCTGAGGAGGCTGTTCCAGTGATCCTCTCAGTGAAGACCCTTTTCCTGCTGTCCAATTTCAACTTCCCCTGTCAGAGCTTTATTCCATCTCCTCATATCTTACTGCTGGTCAGGAGAGAGAGATCAGCACCTGCCCATCCACTGCTCCTCTTGAGGAAGTTACAGACTTCAACGAGATCATCCCTCAGCCTTCTGTTCTCCAGTCTCAATAAACCAAGTGACCTCAGCCACTCCTCCTAAGTCTCACCTTCAAGACCTTTCACCATCTCAGTCACCCTTCTCTTGACACACTAGTAGTGTTATGTCCTTCTTACACTGTGGTGCCCAAAACTGCACACAGGACTCTAGGTGGAGCCACACCATTGCAGAGCAGAGCAGGACAATAACCTCCCTGGACTGGCTGGTGAGGCTGTGTTTGATGCACCCAAAAACGTGGCTGGCCCCCCTGGCTTCCAGGGCACACTGCTGATTCATATTCAACTTGCTATCAACCCAAACCACCACTGACTGCCTTGGATGGAAAAACTGTACTCAATCCTTTTCAAACTGTTTGGAAAACATACTTATGATAGTTGTCATAGTTATGTGAAATATCCAGCTTGGATCTCCATCAGAATGTCAAGCCAGATGCTTATGAAGTGCCAAGAGACCCTCAGTACCAGAGAAGGTTACGAGTTGCTTTACCTTCTTATTTCTGCACGCATGAACTCAGCAATATTTGCACAAACATAAAAGCTGGGGGAGTGGAGGGGTAGTTAAACCTTCCTGGTGAAATTAACCTTACACTGAAAGTTCTAATATCAGACCTGCAATAAAGTATGAGGCATGCCACATATTGAATGCATTTTCACCCAAGAAAAGCAAAAAAGACTCAACTTCCACTGCAGCTTCAAGGGGGTAAGCGGCAGACTTTTTTTGTTCCAACTGCAAGGAAACAAATGTAACATTTTCCCAACTCCACTGGAAGCAGTTGATCTATTCCAAATTGTACTGGGCAGGTTCCACGGCTCCAAAATTGAATTTAGCTTCTGCCATTACTCTGTTTCCTTTTATATGTGCATGAAAAATAAAACCAAGGTTACTATTATTTGCATTCTTTAACTACAGAGCAAGTCATAAGTCACCTCATAAAACAACCTATAAATTAGGGCACATGGGAGGGCAGAATCATTTGTCAGGAACTGAAAGGAAGACCATGCCAAGAGCGAGGACATTCACTGTTTCCACCTTCAATCTCCTTAAAAATGAAACAAAACTAATTCTAATTTTTTCAGATAAAATGAGTTGGTGATACAATGGTTTTAATTTTAAATCTCTAATGAACATTAATAAACTTCAATGTCAGTATTAACACAGACACCAAACTTACTTTTCTTTGACTAAGAACTGGAAGCTTGGTTTAACTCCAGCCTCAACCCTGGATGGACACTTACTACTCACAGGAACTGATGCTATCTATAGTACTATTAAGGGCAGTCTAGATCTGGGTTTCCCACATTTTTATCTAATCCCATGCCAGCATTCATTCCCTTCAGTCCATGCTGAACTGGCAAATTTGCCAGTTTCCTACATGCATTTCATTCTTCCACTTTACCATCCCAAGAACAAAAACAGCCTTCAAATTACCTAGTACTTAAATCCTCAGGGGCTGTCTTTCATCTCCCATAACAATAAAAGCAAAGCAAAGCCTGAGTAAAAGAAGACAAATTCAGAACTCAATTTTCTTAGTCATCTGCAGTGCAGACAAGATCAAGGCACTTAACAGCGTTGTGCTACAGATGCCAGTTAGTTAAGTTATGACAGCCCATCAAAGGCTGCAGGAAAACAGATTTCTTTGATGGTCACTGGGACACAGGGCAGTTGCTTCAGGAGTTCCCGGGCTTTGTTCTGTTGATGTTATGCATCCCTGACACACTCATTTGTTCCACAGAGAGAGAGCCCAAGCTGACAGGACAGAGTGCAGCTGCGTAATCACAGCAACTCTTGCTCCCCTCTCTAATACCCTTATTTTTCATTCTTGACATTTAATCCAGGGATGCACACCTTCCTCAGATTCTTCTTATGAGAAGATATTGGAAAACAAAATACTTTTTTATTCAACTAAGACTTTTCCCTTTTCTGAGATCTTTATTCCCAAACTGCAAATACTGGATCAAAAATCCTTTGTGCTTAGAAGTCCTGAAAACATCTGTTACACTGAAGGTAGCAACTACTTAGTCTCAAAAAAAAAAAAAAAAAAAAAAAAAAAAAAAAAAAAAAAAAAAAAAAAAAAAAGCAGAATCCATGACCAATCACACACCCAGTGCAGGAAACAAAAGAAATCGATAATAATGAAATATCATCTAAGTGCTGTTCCCCTGGAAGGTATGAAAGGCCAAGGCAAGTTCTCACCTTGAAGATCTTATTCTAGAAACCCATCACGTTTAGTGTTACATTGTTTTTAGGAGCATCTGTTAATTTTAAATCAGATTACACATGTCATGTGTATATTAAACTAGTAAGTATCTGAACACAGTGGAGATTAAAGAGGTTACCTTGGAAACATTCTGATATTTGAAAACCAGTTTCTAAAAAACTCTGGCAAGTCAGAATCCAGGTACTTCTTCGAGAAGACGCATCTACCTGAATGTTCTGCTGGAAGAAGAACTTCTTGGTCAACTCCCACCTGCTTAACAGTGAAGTCAATGCTTACCTACGGATACTTCCATTAGCAGCCATCATCACAAGGCACATCCTCACAAGGCAAACCAGCCTCTCAAGGGAAAAGCACAGACGTATAATTTATGGTACAGGCCCAGTCTGGTTTAATGACCAAACTGGGACTGGAGAAACTGTTCTAAAGGAAACTTCAGTTCATTTGATTCAGCTACATTAGTCTAACCACCTTGAAGTAAACGCTGAAACTTTGATAGTAACACAGCAAAGGTGAGCATCTGCAAGTCTAGCTCATTGAACAGGACTGTGATACAACCATCTCCATATGGGAGTCCAAAAAGCATTTGCTCTGGGATGCAATTACTGGAACACTGGGAGGAGTCTATGGGTTTCGGTTCATCCAGACTACTAATCTCATTTTCTATTCTATTAAAGTTACTACTGATTGGCAGCAAACATCTCTTTCTCAGGCCAAAACTCTCCTCAGAGAAAGAAACAGCAGAAGAGTTGACTGACTGTAATTTGTATTTGTTTAACAAGTCAATTCAAGCTTTCAGGAAGATGCTCTATTGTGGTCTTCAGGTAGACTGAAACATCAATGCCTTTTAATTTAAACTGAGAACCTAAACTGACTCCTAATCAGACAGTCTAATACACTGCCATAGCAATGGCATATGATTATTAAATTCCAGTGAGACAAATCCAACAGCGGTACCTCACAACTACTTATTTGAGTAGAGAGAAATACTAAGCATTTGTCCTTGGAGTATTTCCTGTTAAAGGACTACAATAGCAAACACATAGACAACACTTTCTGGCAAGTAACGATGCCTACTGATTTTCCAAATGAAGTAATTTCCTACATAAGACCTTAACGTTTCCTCTTCTTTCATTAGGAGCCTGAATGTACCTAAACAATAATTTGCAATGTCCCAGATTGTGCAATTTCAACATAAACCGCTAAGAATGTGACAAATCTCTTCATTTAAATCAAAAGCTTATTAGTTTTGGCATTTTTCTAAAAGGATCATTTCCTCAGTTTGAATTATCACCTGAGTTTTTTCATATTCAAAATAGGTTCCTGGAAGGAGAAGAAAAAAAAAGAAGGTTCCAAAGTTGACCGTCTAGATAGAGATACTGGATACACATAAGCAGACAAATTCACATAACCTCTTCGGTTAGGTATAGAAGCCATGACTTGGCTCACATTCCCTTTCATCCCTCAAACTCCTCACTTCACAACTTAATGGAGGACATCCTGGAAGAGGATAGTTTTTCCTATTTCCTCCTCTCCTGTGACTCAGTGCATGCCCCTTGCTCAAACACCCATCCATATACATGGATTTTATTGGGACCCCATCAAGGTTTTAGCTGTGTCCTAGTTATCACTGTTGGTCTTCCAGCCACCACTCTTGTGATCTGTGCTTCATCTGATGTTACGTTCTTTATTCCAGGTTGCAGATGACAGATCATATTCATGTGTTGGGAAGTTACTTGACAAAAAAAAATTCAGGATGCTGCAATGACCTCTGCTCTTCTCTTCGATACAGACTGCACAGACATCAAAAATCTCTTTACTAAGGTTATTTCCTCACAAAGAATATCTTAGGTTACCTCAGGGACGTTAAAGCAACTGAGAAGTGCAAGAGTGAGATGAGGCATAAATGAAACATTTGCTCTTCTTTAACATGGTCTACACTCCAGAAAAGCTCAAGATCCCTGCCTGGAGGTATTGCTATGGACAGATAATAGAAGGAGATATGGCCGTGAATGTTTAATTTATAAACCTAGCAGCTAGAAAATTATTCAACTAGATTGAAAGCACTGAGGATTTTAATAGTGCCTGCCCACACTAAGAAATGAAAATAGAACCATCAGCTCAGAGACAAGCACAGACACACTTGTATATTTTGGTCAGCGTTGGTAATGCTGCATAAACTGAACTTTCGGAGAAAATTTAATCCCTGTGCGTGCAGTGGGCAACTCCACAAATTTCAAGGGCATTGCTTCTGCTTTCACAGGCTATGGCTTGGCTTGCTGCCCTTCTCTTCACAAGTCTGCCAGCTGCTTTTCCAAGAGCCAGGTTCATCTCAAAGGGGAAACAGCACTACAAAGGCACTACAGCAGTACAAAGGCACTAAAGCAGTATCACTGTTCCTACATTTTTCCAGGGCAGTTCGAAGCAGGAAAAGGACACTCTGGACTGTACACAAATGTAAACTCACGTATGGGAGAAAGAAATGGAATAGGAGCAGCAGGGCAGAGAAGCAAGGAAGACAATGACATGCCTGAGGCAACCAGCAAAATGAGAAGCAGAATAAAACCTGAGGCTAACTGGAATAAACGGCAGTGACACTGAGCAACAGTCAAGGTTTCTTCCCAGCATGTTTCCAAACAGGCTTCAGTCAGAAGCCAAGAGGGTGGCAGCCAAAGAAATCAGAGGTAGTCTCTGAATGATAGGCCACCACATAGGAATGACAGTATATTGCATAGGGTATTGATGACGGGACAGCTTCACTGACTTTATCACTTTTATACTGCAGATAGATGGTGCACGTCCCCTCCATGCAAGGCAGTAGTTACAATTTTTCACCTATAACCAAGTTTCAAACCAGGAGTCCTTTCTGACACAGAAGCATGACACCATGAATTAGCTACATCTCCTCATGCCAGCCCAAGGCAGAAATCTTGTTATCAGCTTCCCACAGTACGAGGCAAAAAAATGAACCCTTTGTTTTGTAGTGTGCTTAGCCTTTAATTTGTGAAAGGAAAAGCCTAGCACCTCACCCCTGAGAGGTTGCTTGCCTTTGGCACACACTTGCTAATGCTCTTTTTGAATGAAAAGATGAAGACTTCTAATAGCTTAACTGTAATGGTGCTAACCCATGTCAATAAAACTATGCTTCGTTAAAGCAGAAGAAATACTTAATCCACTTTAGAGACTCCCAAATCAGACACCAGATACAAAATAGTCTCAGTCCTTCAAGTATGTGAATAGGATTCCACATACAAAGAAGACTCTATTACTATTCACAGCAGCAAAGGTAAGCAAGCACATGCACAAATGTTAGGGGCAACAGGTCTAGCTTTGCCCTTAAAGTTTTAGGTCACCAGGTACAAACAGCAAACCATCTCCTTTATTTATTTCCACTCAAATCCAGAAATATACCAACCCACATTCTATGTTTTTAAAGGAATGGATATGAAATCCCACAGTGGTATGCATTTTTCTAAAACTATGTCCAGCCTAAGGAATGGATGTCTAGCCATGACTTAGGTCACATAAAAAGACAAAACAATTGGACCACCTCTCTCTTCAATTATAGGGAAAAATGAAAAAAAAAAAAGAAAAAAAAAAAACACAAATTCTTGCTAAGCTGCTTTTCAAATAAACAAACAGTGCACTTACGCCTGGTTCCTACAGTTGCTCGATGGCAAGGCTTCTAAGGAGCATCTTCTTGAACTTTCAGAAAGGATAATGCTTCAGCGTTGGTTTCTTCTCATTTTTGCATTCACCAAGTGTTTAGTCAGAATATTAAAAAGCCCACAGAATAAGTGAAAATTTCCTTTTTCCCCTCAGTGACCTGTTTCCCCTCAGCTGCTGTTTCTCGCTACATTTCAAAGTTCAAGACAACATCCTAACTCCATGTGAGGGACAGTAATTCCAGGCGCTCAAAGAGCACCAAGCAACACTGATATTCATTCTCCCCCAGCATTATCTCTCCATCTCCCCACTGCAGCCACAAACCTGCCTGACACTGTAGGGGAAGGAGCAGCAAAGGAGTCTGAACCCCTTTGGCCACTTCATGGATCCACACTGATCTTTCTTTTTAAAGTATGGCTCTGCATTGTCATTCCTGACACATGACCATGTGACTTTTAGGAATAAATTCAAGTCACTGGATTATTAACTGATACTTAAGAAATCCTGTTTTATGGTTATCCTCTAAAGCTTCCCTAGCTTGATTTTAGAGTCTCATCCAAAGACCACTGAACTGGCTGCAGTGGATTTAGGCTTATGTCTCTGGCTAAGAGCATAAAACATAAATAAAATGAATTGTTTGCCACCAGCAATCTTTACAAAAGGCTAAAACAGATGCTCTTAGTAGCAGGACTTCTAAAGGAGAGGGCCAACTGTAGAAAGCACCAGTTACCTCACTATCTGCTGAGATGCCAGTAAAATCCCCAGAAAGTCATACCAGCAACCAGACTCAAGGCCCGAATAAACTGCTAGGTGACTCCTCAGTACTATTTGTTTTATGCATGCCTTCATTAGGTAGGGCCTTTTTTTAATTAAAAACAAAAAGCGAGTCTCTTGGGGGATCTATTTTCCTTTCCTCTTCTGACTTCAGCACAAACACACTAGAAAAATTATAGCCCCAGTACAAATAAAAATAGCTGAAGAACTTGCAGCTTTGTTAATTTCCCAAGTATTCAATGTTGCCCATTCAATGACGGAACAATATGCTCCAGTTTCAGTCCTGGCACAAGGCTATTTGAGCAGGAGGCAGATATTTTAGCTCATGTGAATGCCAAAGGCAAGTCAACAACTACAGCAAGCAGAGAAAGGGAAGGAGGACAACATGATGTAGACCACTGGGTGTCCACATCAAACATTTTCTCCTGCTTTTTGTTTCTCATTTAACATTATTAATCAACTTCCCAGCTGGTTGTATCAGGCTCACGGTCTTACTAGCATGTTTAGCAAGAAAAAAATGTGCTTAATAAAACTCATGAAGTGGAAAACATTTTTGCAGCTGAAGAGCTGATTTTTCCTTCTATTTTAAGAATAGGGTGTTTCTAGTGTGAAACACAGAGAGGTTTCGCTTGCTTACCTCACTGAATAAACCAACTTGTCTGTAGCCTGGATGAGTGGATTTTCCAAGTCTCATACAGAACAAAGTAATAAAGTACTTGGTATTTGTAGGAAACAGAAATGAAACAGAACATGCCTCTTAAGCTTGGCACGGAGAATCTAAAAACTAAAAGGACATCTGAATACTAAAACCACTTTTGAAACACTGAAGTCAGACGCAGTAGCTTTCTTAGCTACACCTCTTGAGGCTCTGCCTTCAGCTGCTAAGCATCTTCTCATGTGTAACTAACAAACTAGACTGAGCAGAATTAGCAAGGAGACGGTGCTTATAAATCCACACACAACAGACATGAGCAATGAAGTGCAAAAGAAAAATTAAGACTTATGCACAGGAGTAAAACTCAAAGGCTCAGAAGTGACAGGCCAATTGGGAAACTGTTGATTAAAATTGGAAATACAGAGCTTCTATCTTTATTGGGCTTCATTTGCCTCATTCCCATGCATGAAGACATAGAGATCATAAAGCCAGAGCATTTAGGAGGTAATATCTAGTAAAAAAAAAAAAAATCTGTTCTCCTCTTGTTAAGGGCCCAATGATGGAGCAAAATTTAAAAACATGGTAAGTTTTAAAGAGGAGGAAAAAAGAAATTTTGAAACAAGTCAAAGCTCCTAACATTGCCAAGACCCCTCTATTATGCTCAAATAGTTTTAATCTACTCAAGAGAGGGAAAAAAAAGGTCCCAACAACTCAGCCTTGGCCCAACAATTACTTCTGGTCAAGGCAAGCAGTGCTATTCTTCCTTGCAAAAGCAAAGGCTCAATCCAACACTCAACAGATCAGAGACTCTGGTTCAGATCACTCTCCATAAATAAACCCACCGGCAAACGTAACTGAAGTGGGTAAGAAAATGGGGCAGTTGGGTTGAAAAGCAGACATAAATTATAGTTTCACACGTGGCCCCATGCCTTCCTGCAGGTAAAGAATGGGATTTGTTTAAACCCAAAGTGACCAATGACGCAGATGTGGCAAGGCCTATCACAGCTGAGCGCCTAAAGGCAGGCACAGCAGGCTGGCAGTGCCAACAGCGCTGTGCTCCTGCCCTCAGCCTGAGGGTGGAGAAGAGCAATCATCAGATGTGGCAGATCAGATTCTGCAAAGGGACAAAGCATCAGTAAGAGTTGAGGAAAGCCTGCTGGAGACAGCTCAGTGTTCAGCTGTTCCTCAGGCTTTTGGGCTCTCCCTGACTTCATCCGGCACATAGAAGGTGTCTTCGGTCCTTCCTGCTCCCTTCCTTCTGCTGTTTAACAGAGCAAAGCCATATCCCTCTGCTGTCTACAGGGTAATACAGCTGAACTCATTATTCATGTTAGATAATAGTTCTGGCTGTTCACAGCTCAGTCCCTGCATGCTTCTCTGCTCCTGTGACAAGAAGATCCTTGTACATATCAGGTCACATCACAGGACAGTAAATATATTGAGGCATATATCCAGCCAGGAAAAGACCTATAGGTTATTATCCCTGGTGCTAAAAGACAGGGCCTTCACTGTTTAAAGCAGACATTGCTGCTACTCAGCACTCTCAGACAGGGGCCTATACTCTCTGACAAGACACCAGCTTCCTGACACATTTCATTTTTTCTACAAAGAAAGAAACTAGATCCCAGAAGTGATTTTATTCAGCTTTTAAATTTAGTATTAGAGCTACCAATAAAGTGAGCAACCACCAGGGCCACAGAGCAATCACAGAACTAGGTAAAACTCGTAAAACCTCCAGAAACAGAATCACACACCTGGCATCACCGCAGTGCCTGTGCACACACTGCAACGTGAAGCTGATGCATGGAATGGATGAAGCAAAACCCCAGTCATCACTGAGCTCCAACCACCCACTTAATAGAGCAGTTTTGGAAAGAAAACTTAGCTGGTATTACACCAGTATGAACAGATCCCTCACATGCACAAATAGTGCTTGCTTGCATAAGTTTGGAAACTTCTGCACACTCCAAGCCTAGTCAAGTCAGAAGCTTCCAGTGAGACTTCAGGGCTTGCAATTACACTACCAGGTAATGCCACCAAAGGTCTACCTATGTTTTCTTTTGAATAGTGGGGGCGGGAGGGGAACAGAAAAGAAAATATGCCATACGGTATATTTTGCAAGGGAAAAACCAAAATGAAGCCCTACATCCAGGATGACTACACCTGTGAGATGACTCAATTACTTGTTCTAGGCACATACACATGGACTGCTCTTGGAACGGTACAATGTTCATTTAAATAAAAAGAAAGGAAAGAAAGCATTACTAGGAGAAACCCATCACGTTGAAACAGAAATTAGCACAGTTTTGCAGTGGTACGCTGTTGAAATTCTTTACATGTTTTTGTGTTGACTTTTTAGAATTCTGTTCAAAGAGAATGAAGTATCAAACTTTCTTGTCTGCAGCCATCAGACTACAAAGCTCCCTGCTCAGTCTTAAAAGTAATCATAACCCCTTGACTCTAGCAGCTGATCTTGGCAGTGGAGAGGAAGATCACCAATATAAGACTGACAACTAAACAGGAAAGATTACTAAAAATAACAAATCCACAATGTACCAAGAAGAGTCTAAGGATGATCATCTGGAAATTCTTGTCCTATTTCAGGTCAACTCTGCAAATTTAAAAGTCTAGCTATCATAGTAAAGGCATTCTTAAAAAGGTTAAGAAACATCTGCTTTAAACCAGAACAGATATCAGGAGGCTAAAAACAATAGGACGAGCATCCTTTGGGCTTTGTGGGGTGTCATGGTTTAGCCCATCCCCCTCAGTATTAGAGTAGAAGATGGTTGATTCCAGGTGAAATTCCAGCTAGGTAGCCAATCGGAGACTTTTGTGACGTCTCTACGAATTACATATTTAACACAAACCGGAAAAAGAAGGGTGGTAGTTGTGTGTGGCGCAGAAGAAATTTGGAGCCATGGAGTGAGGGAAGGGCAAGGCCTCCCCCTGAGTGGGAGCCAGGCCCCCTCCTCCCCTGGCCCTGGGCCGGGGGCAGGCCTGGCACCGAAGCCTCCGGCTGAGGCATGTGGCAGAGTGGAGAGGAAACTCCAGAGAAAAGCTGCTCGGCTGAGACGTTACAAAAGAAATTCCAGCCCTGAGAGGAGCGGCAGAGAACAAGAGATAACAATGTAGTTTCCAAGGTCAGTGAAAAAGGAGGGAGTGCAGAAGCACAGGGGACCACCCCCCCTCCCCCTCCAGCAGGGGAAAAGACTTTAAAACCCCTGCCACCTGTGGAAATTATCTGGAGTGAAGAAACTTTCGTGTGGGTTCTCCCCCCAGAGGCCTGGATAGCCCGGGGAGGGCAGAGATGGCTTGAGGCCAGGACTGGATCACCTGAAAGCTGTATGTACCAAGCTGCAGGAGAGTTGCAGCCACAGAATGGTAGAGAAGCTGAGTGAATTCTCCTTGGAGGGGCTGAGCCCCTGATGACCTTGGGACTTTGTCCAAAGAATAAGCCTTAACACTAAGCCCCTGAATCCCAGGGGCCCAGTGCGAGTCTGGACCGGGTGTTGATGGCAAATGGCCCCCTTTATTGCAAGTGGAGAGCGGTGGTGAAGTTGGAATAACCAGCCGTAGCCGAGAGCCAAGACTGGACATCTGGCCAAAAGCAGAAAGTCAGAAGAATTCCAGAGAGCAAAAGAGAAGAAGCTACAAGCAGCAGAAACACAGCATCAGAAAGTGTTCTTGGGTGTGGACTGAGCCAAAAAAAACTAGAACCCCTGTGATCCCGGCGAGGGGTGGTGAGTCCAAGGAAACCCCCCTGAAACTCCTCGTGGAAGAAACTCCACAGAGCCCTGAATCCCATGGTGATGACATGAGTAAACCCTCAGAAGCTGTAGACAAGCAGCTAAAGGTGGGAGGCAAACCTCCTTGCATTCCAATGGAGAGAAAGAGAGAAATACCTTCAAGCTGCAGGAGTTTGGAACTGTTACCTTAAAGACTTTTTTTTTCCTCCCTTCTCTTTCTTCCTCTGGACTGTTTTTTTGAGGAAGAGAAGGAGGGGTGGTATTTGTAAATATGTAAGTTTGTTATTATAGAAAACTAGTTAGAGTTGTTGTATATATATAAGTATTTCCCTTAGTTCTTATTGTGTAGCAATAAATCTTAATCCCCATTTTAAGGAGATCTATTTTGTCTGTGCAAACTCTTCCTGCTTATTAGCAAAATTTCTGGGTTGATAAAACTGTGCAGAAAGCACAGGGGCTAAACCTATGACATAGGGAGACTCTGCTCTTCAAAAACAACACACTGTATCTAGAATGTGGAGTATAATATTGCAAATACATTAGCGACCAGTACTGCAGTGGGAGAGCACAGGAGGCAGTCAGATGAGCCAGTCCCATGCATAGAATGCAAAACTTGTCAGGTCTCCTGCAAGTTAACTGGAAAAGCTCCTCTGGTGCCTAGGCAGTTGCCAGCATTGCTGGAAACACTGCAAAGGATATTTACAGAAGACAAAACCAGAATGTAAAACAAATTATGAGAAAGTACCGACTTCTCAGCCTCAAAGAGCTCACAGCAGCCAGCATGCATACGAGTGGGCCTCTGGATTCACTGGCACTTGGTTGACTTCAGAGCAAATTCTTGGATTTGTCACTGCCATTTTCCTTTGTCAAGAGCCAGTAATATTGTTTTGCTAATGGTTTATGCAGGAGTACTGGAGCCAGCAGCTTGCACACTCGTTGCTTTTATTGGTCTATTAAAATGAAATTAGGCTGGTGCTAAAGCTTTTATAATCATGTAGGTTGTTCCATTATGAGTTCAGGGCAGAAAAGCAACCAATGGTGTGTTATATAATTGAGCAGGCAGAGTGTATCTGCCTCTCAGTCTAAGGAGAAAACCATATGGACTGAAGGGAAAATCAACAGTGGGAAAGTCAGTTCTCCAGAGTTTCTGCTGGTAGAAGCAGCTGTTTGCTGTACTCAGCACCACAGAGGGGAAAAAAGAAAATCAAATGGAAATAAATCCACCAGAAGTAGAGTTTGATAGAAAGTATACCAGGATGACTGTTATTGCACATTTATCATTGGTTGCATCTAAAAGCCCTCATCAGGAACCAGGACATGGCTGCACAATCACTTCACAAAAAGGGAATAAGGACTATCAAAGTGTAAAGCAAAAGACACAACAGAAAGCAAGAGGCAAACAGAGGGGAAAAGCAAACAATGAAGCAATATTCCCTGTCATGACAGCAAATGGTCTCAGATCCAGCTGCTAAACTGCTGTCATGTTTTGCATTCAATGGCATAGAGTCCATGCTAGGACCTGTAGAAAAGCCAGGGAGGAGATTGAAGGGGTTTATTGAAAGCCCTTCCCAGTGTCTAGAGAAAAGGCAGCAAGAACTTCACACATTTATTTGAAGGTTAGGGTGGACTTAGGAAGAAAACACTAGGACCAGGACAATAGGACAGGGATGCAAAAAGTCTTGTTCTGATACCTATTTAGGTTTTCATCCAAGCAGCAGCAAAGCAAGAACATTTTGCAGCATCAGGAACATCAAGGAATCTCATACCAGTTTCTTTTGTAAACATCTAAACTAACATTACTGTTCATGTCCCTGTGTTTCTGCAAGTCTTCCTTGGAGTGTAGCATCAACAAATACCAAGTACCCACAGTGAATGCATTAGCCTTGCAAGCCTACAAGTACTTTTATTTGGGATTTAAGCTCTGTCAAGTCACATTCTTGAATTTGTCAAACATTTTTGAAGAGACCTAGGAACTAAGAAGATTGGTGGTATAATACTATTTCCAATTCATCACAAAGTAAGCAGAATAAGTGTATCCATGGTACAAAGGCTCAGAAAAATTTAGAGCTGGGATTGAACCAAGATTTCTGTGCTTGAATTTCACATGTCATTCATTCAATTAGCTCAAGTCTAAAGCACAGCATTAAACCACTCTTCAGCTACATGACACAGAAACTACAGGCTGCTGAAAGTATCAGATGGGCTTAAAACTGCCCTTCTCAAAAAAAAAAACAAAAACAAACACATGACTACCCATGCATCAGCAAAATGTAGGTAAACTAAAATCTACAAAGACATATGTGAACCGGACTACACACATTTGAATTGAAAAAGAACAGGCAAATGGGAGAAACAGCATGTCTCCGAGAAAGTGGCACTCAAGTTCTTGTGGTTTTCCACAAGGCACATTAAAATTAGGGGCATGTGATTTACAAAAAAACCTTCATATTGATGAACAAACTTACAGTTACTATAGGCCCACACCTAGAGTTCATCTGAAAACAAAAAACAACCAAGCCACCATGTAAGATCCCTAGCAGTTAAACTTTGATTTGCAGTAATGTAAGACACACTCAAGCTTTAGTTGGTAACAGCCCAACTATGTAATATGACTGACACAATACAAATCAAAGCATATAATCCAGTTCTTTTGCCAGCAGTTTGTGTCTAGATAATTAGTGTACAAAAGGATCAATTTTATTTATTTTCAGTAATACTGAAATGGGTAAAAATTACATGGATACAAATGCTAACACACCTGCAGATGATTTTCAGATCCCCCTGCATCTCACCACTGTGATGACAGAGTTAGATAAGAAAGGCAAAATGCAGAATAAAATGTGTTTTGAGGACTTTCCACTAAGAAGTACTCCTTTACACAGCACACAGACAAAACCTAAAATCTCTTGTTGCTGCGAGAGACTGCAGAAGAAGACAGATTCAAAATCCATGGAAGACAAATCCAAACCAGTAATTAGGAAAGTAAAAAGGAAGCTACACCCTTATATCTCTGATCCAAGTGGTCCATAAGTTGGAGAAGCATGAAGGGAACGGAGCTCAGACAGCGGGCAGGCCCGTGGCCTTTCCTTGCACAGCACCTGCCACTGACTGAGATGGAGCACAGATACAGACACTTGCCTCACCCATCTTATTTCATTCAGTCTCGCAGTCACATATATTTCTCAATATGTAATTAGCTAGAGCTAAATTAATAAATGGTGTGAACAGAACACTACTTTTTAATGTACATGAAGGTGACAAGGCAAAAATCCTTTACAAAGGTGCCAGAAGTATCCTTATAAAACAAGACAACAAAATCCCTTCAAAAATGTCCTCAAAGAAATGTTTGCATTATTCCAGCAGAATAAATTTAGGACACTAAACAGATTTTTAATGTGCTAATCTTGACAAAGTCTTTTGAAATAAAATCAGCATTGCAGAAATATATTTTATTTCCTATTTCATACCAAATAAACAAAATATTCATTATTCTGTATAATCATCACTTAATTGAGTTTTAACCACTACCACATAGCTGGGGGTAAGCATAAAATATTAATTCCCTAAAACCTACACAACATGTATAAAACATTTCAGACAGATGAACTCTGACCCTACAAAGAGTTTGAGAAACAAACCAGCCAATCCTTCAAAACACATTGTGGAAGTTCATACATGGAAGAGTTAAGCAAGATTCAATACGCCATTAAATATTCAGACTTTCTCTACATAGGTGCAAAGAATACAAACCCCATCACTCTGCAGATTTATAAATCCATAAACAAATGCAAAGACAATCTTATGCCTACAATCCCATTAAACACAACACCTTGATGAGTAGGAGGAGCATCTCCTCTCACACATGCAAACATCCCACTGAACTTTCTGGCCTATAAACTGGCTAGATGAGGATTTAGAAAGGTGCTTGATTTTGACCAACACCTCCCACACACATGGATGGGTCTATACAGTAGCTTATTGAGGGTGCTTTTCCTGAAAGCATCATGATGAAGTGTGCTGGGGTAGAGTTAATTTGATTCACTGTAGCTACATGTGGATTTTTGCTGGAAACTGTGCCGATAACACAGAGATGTTTTAGTTATTGCTGAGTTGGTGCTTAGACAAGGTCAAAGGCCCTGTTTCTTGTAACACCATGCTAGTGAGGAGATGGTGGGGGTACAAGAAGCTGGGAAGAGACATAGCCAGGACAGATGATCCCAACTGCCCAAAGGGATATTCCATACCATACGGTGCCATGTTAAGCATATAAAGCTGCGGAAAGAAGAGGGAAGGGGGGATGTTCAGACTGACAGCTTTTGTCTTCCCAAGTAACCATGATGGAGCCCAGCTTTCCCAAGGATGGCTGAACACCTGCCTGCCCATGGGAAGTGGTGAATGTATTCCTTGTTTTGCTTTCTGTGCACAGCTTTTGCTTTACCTGTTAAACTGTCTTTATCTCAACCCCTGTTTTTCCTGACTTTTACCATTCTGATTCTCTTCCACATTTCACTGGGCAAGAGTGATGGAGAGGCTGGATGGTGCCTGGTTGCCAGCCAGAATTAAACCACAACCTTCCTTTTCGGCTCCCAGCCTGGGACTTGAACATTTCAAGATAACAACAGGTTAGACTGGAATGGGCTAGGTGACATTTATAGCTGTTAATGCTGTGTGGGTATTAATCAGCAGGCTCCTGTGCTTGCAAGGCTTTCTTGTCCGCATTACTGTATGTCTGTGCTCATTACTGGCTACTTTTTGCTTTAGCTGCTGTCTCAGTTTAATGAGACAGAAGTGTTTTGCTAAGGAAGATGAGTTATAAGGAAGACCAAAACTCCTCCCTCCAAGCAATTGTAAATCTGAAATTAAGAGGCTCCAATTGAGAAAGTGTGAAGAAAGGAAAAATAACAGCCCTTTATTAAAGGATATGTGTGTACTGGCAAAATAACAAAAGAACACAAAACAAAACCCCAACCAAACAATAATCCTATACCCAAAAATCCCCTTCAATAAAAAAAGGTAAACATTTCAGTTTGCACTTTTTGATGCAATTCTAACCACAGTCAGCAGGGGGCGCTGTTGGATCACTGGAGGTGCAGAGCCTGCAGTGCTCGGTGTTGGGCAATAGGGGGCGCTGTTGGGCTCTGGTGGTTGCCACAGGGAGGTCCTTGGTGTGCTGAAGGAGCTGAAATGGAGCCCTTCCCTCCCCCTCACCGGGAAGGGGAAAAAGGAGACAGAAGGGTTCTTCCCAAAGGGGACTCACGCTGTCTGTGGCTGGCTGTGTGACTTCCCCTTCCTTCGCCTATGTGCACAAAAACCGCTGCCAAAAACACGGGAGTGTGGGAAGGAAAACAAAGGCAACTCTCTTCCCAAATAGTTCCTCTCCGATGAAGTCCAAGCAGGTCTGCCTGGGACAGGGTGCCAGCAAGCTGGGGCCAGGAGAAAAAAAAAAACAAACCAGCCAGGCTGAGAACAAAGCAGCCTCTGAGCTTCATTTAGGGAACAAGGGAACTGAGCTTTCCTAGGAGAGGGAAAAGCAAGGAAAAGAGACTCCTCCCCCTCCCCAGAAACTTTCGAAGGTCATCAGCCTGGAACGTCAAATCTGCTGGCCAGTTCTTTTGTGTTAGTCAAATACCCAAGGCAAAACCGGCCTACCCATTCAACATCCCTCCCACACAGTGGGGCAGGGGGAAGGGAAAATTCCCTGTTTAGTTTGGTTTTTTAGAACAAGTGAACCTATGACAGCTGCTTCCTGTACTGCTGTGCTGCTTATCTTCCTCTGCTGTGCCCGGGAACATTTCGGTAACAGCCATGGCAACGTGCCTAGGCTGGCAGATGGCCAGGGCATGCTGTGCTGGACAGGCTGGAATTCCCGTGTGAACTCAAGTCAAAGGGACTATCACCTGTGGATGAGTCCACACCAGAGCAGAACACTCCAGAGCATCTGTGGCTGTAGATAAGCCCATGCCAGAGCAGGTACATCCCAGAGTGTCTGCAGCCATGGTTCTGTCTGTGCTGCAGCAGGGGTACCTCAGCAGGAATTATGACAAATGGATAAGAGGCCATGCTGGAACAGGTGTGTCTCAAAGTGACTGTGGACAAGAACATGCCACAGAAGGTATATCCCTGAAGAAACTATGCCTCACAGATAAGGCTCCACTTGGAGCAGGTACAGCTCTAAGGAACTGCAGTCTGGATAAATCCAAACTGCAGCAGGAGCAAGTTCACTGCATTATAAACCATACCTTATGGTCTAGTCCAAAGGGATGAGTGATGAAGATTGTAACGGAGATACCTTTGAAGTGTTGTAATGCAACATTTGAGTTGCACGTTATGGGAACTACTGTAGCAGAAAGCACTTGAACTAATGGAGGACAGGCATTATAAGAAGCAGGGCAAGTGCAGCAGCGACCTAACCTGAGCTCACTCCAAACGATGGAAGAGAGTTTAAGACTAATAATGACAATGACTGTGGCTCCTTAAGGTACAGCCCTACTCTGTATCACAAGTCAAGCACTGCCTAAGGCTTTTCAGGCCAAGAATAAAGTTGATCTGATCAAGGACATTAAAAAATATGAAAAAAAAAGGAATCAGAGAAATTCATCTTTCTCCACAGAAGGAATGAAACCGATATCCAGATATTTTACTTCTTTAAAATCAAGGTTTCACAAAAGGCCTTTAAGTTCATGTGCTGGTTTAAAGGTAAACCGTCAGGAGAAATGAACCCAACTCAAAAGAGATTATAAATCAGAATTACAATTTAATAAAAAATGATACAACAAATACAATTAGTCAGATGAACAGTTGGCTCCAACCGACAAAAACACAGATTTATAACCTGGCACCCTGGGGCATGAACAGAATGGTGTTCGTTGGCCTCCGTGCTGAGCCCCACCTGGCCCCTCCCTCCCGCCCCCAAGTCCAAGAATAAAAGGAGGAGAAAAACCTGTTGGTGTGAGCGGTGGTCACAATCCGGTCAAGATTCTAGTCCACCTCTGGAACCCACGAGTGGTACCACAAGTCCCAAGACCATATTCCCTCAGGTTCAGGCAGGAATGCCCAGGACCTCCCCCAGGGCGGGGAGTTCCACAATGGGTGATTTTGAGTCCTGGGATATTTTTGGAATCCTTGATGGCCCATTAGCAGATGTGACCCCTCAGGCTGGGTGTGGAGGTGCTACTGACTTCCCAGAGGGCAGTTATCACACCAGAGGACAGGAACATCCTCCTATCTCACAGGCCTCTTAACCCCCAGCTGATAACCTGAGGGGTCAGGTGTGCTCTGGGCAGCTGCTGCAGAGCGTCTGTTGTTAACAGTTTCTGGGAAATGACATAGAGGGTGTGGAATACACAGTTTGGGGCACACTCACACAGTGATGAACTGGTCCCAGCTGTTCTAAGACAGTTCATCAGCAAAAAAAACCCACCCACAGCTTGAAAGAGGATTGACAGAGAGGACCCTCAGCCCATAGTCAAAGAGAGCATTGCTTAATGTGAGAACCAACATGTTACATGGCAAGCAATAATTCTGTGGTACTTGGTCCTCCTCCTTAATACTCACTAAAAGGATATCAGAAATCCTTCTTCCTCACCTCTGTTAATGGTAATATCTGCTCAATTTCATTTAACCCAGCTTTCAATTAAAGCAGTTCAGTCAAACATACCTGTCTTCCCTACTGTTTTAAATCCGTAGCTTCCAAGACTACAAAGAATACAAGTTGATCACTGCTTAAGTGCTAAAAGAAAAACATGTGACAAAAATCAAAGAAACGTGCCCAGGTCTAGCAGCAAAGCCAACAGCAGAACCCCACTTTCCTAAGTGACACTGCCTTCAGCCATGGGGTCATACTTTTATATTGCTTCTTATAGAGCATAGCGGATAACACAGAAACACTGGTTGGAAAAATATCTTCAAATATATGAAGAAATGAACGAAGTAAGTGATTATTTCTAACGTAAGTCAAGCTCTAAAGTAGTAGCTTTTTTTTTTTTTTAAACAACAGTTAAAACTAAGTTCTTCTGCACCAAACAACAAAAAGTCATCCCCATCACCAAGATTCATTCTCAACTTTGCCAACAGACCCATCTGAGGGGCAAAGCACTGAGGAGGTGGAAGCCTGGGCTCTGTATCCACCCACAGATGTATTCCCTCCAGGTCAGACTTGAGGCTTATTTGCAAGGCATATGTGTAGGCATATGTGTTGTTTCAGGCCTGCCTGCACCATGTCTGCCTGACAGTAGAACAGAGGAGTCTTGGGGGACACTGTATGATCCAGCACTATTTATGCACATAAAATTGGGATCACAGGCTGAAGATGCAGGGTTTCCTGCGAGCTTAAATCCACAGGGTGCAACAGGACACCCAGAGTGCCAATTCTATACACTGGTACAAGCAAGTTTAGGATGGATGTTGCTGATATGCATGCTTTTATTTGGAAACTGTTTCTCTCTTTTCTTTTGATTTCACTGCAACAGAGCACCTGGATGGCATCTCAACAATAGAGGTGGCCAGTGCTACATCAATCCTAATTTACCAACCCTGTCACCAGCCACAGAAACATATGATTGGAAAACTGAACTAGTCCAGAAAAAAACTTAAATCATTGGATTATTTCAAAATATTAGGAAAAAAACTCCCAAATAAACCAATAGAGCAGCAGATATATGAGAGACTTAGACAGGAACATATAAAGCCACCACTTTATGTATTAAATATCTAGTGCCAGGAACATTTCGTCAGATCATATAAACAGAATTTCAAAAAGGTATCCAAGGCTGCCTTAAGGAAAAGGCCAGCCCCAAAAATCAGCCTCAGCATGAATTCCTTATCCCACTCCCTATCAGACAGGAAGGAGCTGAGGAAGATACTGCACACTGGCACAGCAATGTCAACAATGTTATAGACAACCGTGACAAATTTGAAGAGCCAATTTGTATATAAAAAAATTAGGTTTATTAGCAAGCAATAACATGAGCAAACGGCGCTGGGCGGCCCGGGGAGAATTCACTCAGCCAAAAGCTTGCCCTGAAATGAAGCAAAGTCTTTTCATTTATACATTTTCCAGTTGTATACGTGAGGTTGTTATCTCTACATGGTACGCGTGTCCGTTCTGACAATTACCAGATAGTCGTTTATCTGCCATTTGGAAGTTTATTCTGGCTGTCTTTGAGGTGAGAGGTGTCTCCTTTCATGTGTTAATCACTCGTTTGTCAGTTTATTTTAGCTGTCTCCAAGGTGAAAAATGTCTCCCTTTATATGTTAATCATTTAGGAGGTAATTTGTTTAAAGTAGATTTTTTGATAAGCGCAGAATATCTCCTTCCCACATACGATTTTTATGAACAAAGTTAACCATTCATTACAAACAACACAACAACCCTGAAAAAAATCTGGTGCTTAGAAAAGACACTACCAACACCCAAAGCCCAAATGTTACACAGATCTGTTTTACAACGGCCTTTAAGGTTGGAAAAGGCATACTAGGCATTGCCTTCTCTGCAGCCTTCACTGTTCCACCTTTCCCATCTCCCTAGTTATTGGAAAGAAATGGTGATTATTTGAAATACATCTCTTCAGTATTGCCAGTCCTTGCCTGGATGTGCAACATTCATGACACTGCCTCGAGATGCTCTCAACATATAAAAAAAAAAAAAGATTTTTATGAGCTATTTATTAAATATAAATATTTCATATCAGCATATGAATTAAATATGTAGCAACAGGTAAACTCCAGATAGTGCCAGCTTGATCTGAAACTTCAACAGAAATCTTCTGAGAAACCCACTCATATCGAGGAGTTGGGCACAGGAATGTATTTTTTTAGGTTTTGAACCCATGTTTACTAAACGCCCTAAAAACAAAACAAAAACATATCTTTGAGGTTTTCTGCATCCATTAAGTGTCCAAAAGGACACATCTGCAGAAGAGAGGTAAGGGAAAGGAAACAGTAGCAACTGTCACCTTGCAGTCAAGATCCACCCAACCCAGCTAACACGCCCTGCCAGGATATGGCAAATCTGTGTTCAAGTCTCCCACCCAGAAGGGATGAACTCTCTCTCTCTCTCCTGGAAGTGAACAAACATTAAGCTGAAGGTGATCGGAGGAGACAGTATCTCAGACATGTGCTGGTGGTGTTTCAATTTGCATGAAATCCAAAAATAGGTGCAAAGACTTATTTTCACCAGCATCCTATGTCTATCATGAGATAGAAGCAAAATTTTGGGGACATTGCATAAAAAAGCAGCAAGGACAGAATCATCTCTTTCTCCAACAGACCCAAGCAGATTCCTCAAATTCCCCATGTAAACACTTCCCAAGTCAAGCCCATGCAGTTTAATTGCAACCAGTAGACCTAACGTGTCATGTTTTTCTGTTTTTGAATTTCTGTGTTCTTCAGTCTCTGAAAGAGCATAATTGGAACAAACACTGCAAACACAGGTCCCTCTCTCCAAAGAGAATCTCAACCACTGAGCTATGGTGTAGCTTTCCACCTAGCTTGGTGTGTATTTCCTTTGTACTTTACAAGTGGAGAAGAGGGATAATGTCAACAATTGACATAAATCATTTCTAGTATACTCTATCTCTTTTATGCTAGGAACTCTTCCAGGAGAGGAAGGATAGAATTCAAATTATCCAGAGGACACAAAGGAGACAAAACTGGCCTCCCACATCCTGGGAGAATGACAAGCTTTTTAGAAAAAAGTTTCACTCTGATCACATATTGTAAACCTGGACTTTCAATTCCATAGCTTTTGGAAGTACTTAAAAGCAGCTTTTGAAAGTGCTGAAACTATTTTCATGTGTTTTTATTTCTATTTTGACTAAATCTACTCAGTGGCATTGATCCAATTTTGCAAAACTTCAGATTGTCTTAGGACTGCAGATTTCAACGAATGATTAAAAGTTAAAAAAAAAAAAAAAGGAAGGGGGGAAGGAGAACAAAAAAACCTCACAGGCAAGCATTACTTCCTACAGTATTTCAGTTGCAGCAGTGAGAGGACAACAATACCTTAAACACATTTAGACAGCTATCCAAAGAGGTGAGATGCAGGTAGACACTTCTGTTAATCCATGTTCTACCCAAATAAGTATCGCCATCACTAACAGTCTGAGGTTAATTCGATTATCAGAAAGTCATGAAGTGTATTACACAATCCCAATACAACTACAGTTCAGTGGTAAATGTTCAAATGCATAAATGAAAAGACTAAGGGTAAGAATCTGGATGTATCTGTTGATCTCAGATTCACTACTAATATGCACTAAACAAACATTACAGTTACAATTTGATTAATTCCACAAAGCAAGGAATCCTAATCCAAATAACTTTCCTCCAGACCGCTCATATGCCCGGATAGATTCATCCCCCCATGTAAAAGATGTCTTGCGCAGGACTTCCAAAAAAATGTCCATGTTTAGAAGTTCATGGAAGGACTTGTTTCAAAGCATTTACTGTGAAGTCAAAGCAGTTTCCTTATACTGAATTGGAGTGTGTATCCGTGCTTAATTAGACGCTGCTATTGTTGGGCTATGTTTGGCCCAGCCACCTGTGGTTTGTACTTTTCCTGCCAAGATACGGAAAAACAAGGCCTGATAAATGGGAACTTGGTCCTTGAAGGCAGCACTTTGTATAAACTAAAATTAATTGGTATCTCACTATTGCCAGATGGCCCTCCAAGGGCATTTGAAGGAGAAAGTGAGGAGGAAGGTCATGAAGTAAAGACCCATTAAGGGAAGACCCTCCAAGGTGTATCACACAGGCACGGGGGAATTCCAATGTCCACACGCGTGCGCAGAAGGGGCACCACTGACATAATAGGGGAGGGACCGAGGGCCTCTGGCTGGGCCGTGCTGGCCACACCTGCCCAGGTAGATGTCACCGGCAAATTGGATAAAAAAGCAGGGTGCTCGTGCTCGGGGGGCTCACACTTCACACGAAGGACCACGCTGCCTTTTGCGGGGATGCCCGCGGTGTGTGAGCCGGACCCTCCGAGGATGCAGCTGCAATAGAGAATCCTTGGTATTCGGAGTTGGTAAGATAACCTCGTAAGTTACACCTGGGTGTTTGTGGGGTTTACTGAGGGCTTATTTTCCCTTCTCTTTTCCTGTCTACCCTTTTCTTGTTTTGTTGGCCACCTCTTTGTAATAAATATTGGTTTTCTGAGCTTTCAACAGTGTTTTGGTTTCAGTCCCGTCATCCCTTCGAACCTTCCCTGGAACAGAGTGAAAAACTGCGAATTAGAAATCTTAAGTTTCTAATTCTGCCATGAACACCCAGCATGACCCTTTCAATACTCTCTGCCCACTTACCCATCTGTACAATGGCTACGCATCTGGACTGGACGCGATAGGAACATGCTACTACAAATTTAATATTGCTTAAATACTATGAAGTCCTTCTGCAAAAGGTGCCAGACAAGCATCCTTTTTGTCATTACAAACAACTGCAAAATTCTGGTTTCCCATAAAAATCTAAGTACTGTCAGTACTTAGGCACTGAGGCATAACCGCCTGATTTGTTCTTTACTTGATTACTTGTGATTGAACAAAGTGTGAAGAAATACCACAAATGTACAAATAGATTTAATCTAATTTGGAAGATGGATAGTTGAAGAAGCTGTTACCATGAATACAGCATATATATCAAAGTCTAGGACATCATTAAGAAAATTTCTCCTCCAGAACAACATAAAGCACTGAAAGAGAATGGAATGTTGATTTTTTTTTTTCTGCAGTTGAAGAACCAGATATTCAAGTAAGGTACATGATGTAGTTTTGCCACCTCTAGCACATGTTCCAGGCACAGGTATCCAAGTGTGAGCACCTCTGTCTCTGCAGGTTCTGGCAGACCTCCAGGCAGAAGCTGTACACAGCCCAGCAGTAGGACACCAGCTGTGCTGGCTGTAACCATCACACTGGCTCCACAGGCACTTCTATGCCAAGCTGACACACGTACAAGCTCTCAGACACAAAGGTGGCATATCCCCACCATCGACTGGCTGCAAAAATATCTACCAGGCTGAGGGAGGGTCAGGTCCAGACAAATTTGGCAAGCCTGCATAGCCAGGGAGATCAAACACCTTGGAAGAGTCATTTGTTCATACAGACAGCTTTACAGTCAGATCTCAGTCCTTCCTCAAGACCCAGCTGTTTACAACCCTCACAAGCGAGGTAGGTCACGTTCAGGGAGATGTCCAGGGAGTCATTAGCAGGGCTAGAGCAACACCTGCTGACAGTGTGATTACAAGTGCCATCCCTACCACTGTGAATAAGGCTCCTGAGCATTCTCTAGGCAGTATCAGGAAAGCCAGTATTAATTGCCCTTGCTTCACATCATGTATAAATGTTCTTGCTTGAAGGAAAGACTATTTACAGAGGGTTCCTGCTTTCAAGCCTCTCTAGATCTTTTCTAAAAGCTTGTTTCAGGAACATTTCAAAAGGAAACTTTAGGAAGTTATTAATTTGGCTCCATCAGGCACTTCCAGAGACAGCAGGGTATTTGCTGACACTGCTCTTTTTTTTTTCCCCTCTGTCAGATTTGCTTTTGGAAATCTATTTAAGTGAATCTATTTAACTAAGCTTGAACCTTCATAAGGAATTTAATATCTTTACAGTCTATTTTCTTCAAAGGGAACAGATGACCAATTAGGATCCAAGTTAAAACTCCAAAACACGTAACCCATTATCCTCCTTCCCACCAGTGAGAGTTGTGCCATCACATCCGATACAACTGGCACACTCTGGCTGAACTCAAGAGTTCCTGTCACAAACTGGAAACCCACGTTGTCAAAGCCTGCATCTGAAGGTCCAGAACATAGAAGATAGTAACTCCTACTAAAATGAATCAGATTATCTGTGCGGCATGTGGCATTGGCAAGGCAGACAAAAGTAAAGCAAAATCTTGTACCTTGTCTCTGCACCAGATCTAAAAATTGTTTTCATATCTTTTTATATCATATTTACATACCTAGAGGCCTCTTATCAAAATGAAACTGAGAATTAATCTTTTTCTTTCATCCTAGGCAGGAGTTTACAGACATACCTCTATTGATGTAAATGAGATACCATTTCAGCTTCACTGGTTTAAAAAAGTTACAGTAAATGAATTTTGGCTTCCTCCTCTTTTCACTACTTCACACTTGCCTATCAGTCTGGATAGAATTATTCTTAATCTATCTGCACAATTGCAAATTAAAAACTTTTCAGATCACAGAAGCTCCCACAGTAGTTCTCACACCTCCTAACATGCTTTTGCACAAAACCTCTCAACTTCACTCACATCTTTTTCTAGATGTGTAGTTTGAGACTGAAAAATTAAGTCCATTAAGCATCTGAGAATTTACATGGTGTCATAATAATTCCACGTTATCCATGGTCTGTGCTTGTCCTTGCCTTGCCCTTACAGTTCACAGAGAGCTGCACATGCAGTCTCCTCTGCCTACTTTCCATCTACATTATGCAACAACCATATGTTTATTAAAAACATTCCCCCAACATTCCTTTACCCTGACAGCAACAGCAGCGCATTCCAGGGTTGATACCCTACTAAAAGGAGGAGGCATAAATATAAGGAGAAAGGGTCTGTAAAAAAGACAACTTCTGTAACGAGGAGTCACCCATTCTGCAACGCGAATTCTCGGGTAAAGCAGCAAGCTGAACCCTCAAATCTCTAGCCCAACATTCAAAAAGGAGAAAAAGCATGCAAGGAAACAGATATTCAGGCAAAAGGACAGGATGGAAATTTGTATCTCTTTCAAGTAAAAATTATTTTAAATTATATTTTTTTAACCTGTATCCAACACATAATTGCAAAACACGAGAAATGGATTTATAAGACACTTTTAAGTGCAGATGGTATGGCCTTTCCTTCTGCAAGTAGGGAAAAGAAATGATGGAAGAGGCAAAACCCATGTGGGAAGTGGATGTGCCAGGGCTGAATCATAGATGGAACTTAAGAAAGCCTAGAAAAGAAATAAAAGAGGAAAGTACAGAAAAAGCACTTTAAAAAGAGAACAGGGACCCAGCAGCCAAGGAAGTGGAAACTATTGCAAATCATGAAATCAATAACGCAGAAAAGAGAGAAGAAAGCCATCCTAAGCCAAGAAGGGTGGAACAACAGTCCAGAGCGAGGCCAGGAGGAGGAGGAAACCAGGTCAGAGCTGTAGGTGGAGAGAGGATTATGTGGCAGCTTGAACGTAAGGTCAAACAGCTTGAGCTTCAGGCAGCAAGAGATGAGGAGCTGATAAAGCAATTCAAGGTAGAGAAGACACTGTAGCCATAGCAACGAGAAAAGGTGGCAAACTGTATCTTCAGGACAGTGAAGGGGAGGGCAAATTAAAACCACACAAAAGGGGAAAGAAAGTAAAAAAACCCAAAACAACAACACAAAAAAACCAAAACAAACAAAAAAAACAAACACAACACACACCAAAAAACAGCAGCCACTCGGACTTCAGCAGCTGAGCTGAGAACTGCTGGAACATTTTCAGAGCCAGGACTGATGTTCCCAAATGAACCACTGGTGTTCATAGAGTTTCTTTTGCTCACTTCCTATCTCCACCACAACCTCTCATGGAGCTTCCTGCCTTCTCCCAAGCTATCCCTAGCTCACCCCTTCACCTTCCTAGGGCTAAGAGACTACAAGGAACAGCACCCATCTCCTCCCCAGTTTCTCTCTGAAGACTTTAATTAGCACTGCAGAGCTCTCACTGGCTTTGACTGCATCTGATTTTTTCCATGAATCATCTTCCCTTCTGTAAGTGAGGAATAAACCCACAAGCAAGCAGGAGATGGGCTGAAGCAGACATGGTCTTCTCAGTTGTCTCAAACTAGCCTGGGAGGCTCCTTGCTCCTCATCAGGGTCCTGGAAATTGCCCAGCCCCGAAAATTGTCTAGCCCCTCACAGACAGTTCACAGGGAGGGTACTGGAAACTTAAGCATGGAAAACAGATAATCTGGGAAGCAAGAGAAAGCTGAAACAGCCCAAATTCACGGAGAAGCAACACATGTTCCTACCTCCATCATCTGCTCTGCCTATGCACTGCATGTCCTCATCAGGATGCCACGAACAGCTAGCACAGGCTCATCAAAAGCAGTTTTATTACCTTCACCATAGCTGCAGATCAGGTCACACCACACTATTGGGTAAGGGGAACAGGAGGTAATGTGTCTCAGCAGAGCAGCACAGGAGTGATGGAGCTGGGGATTCTCAGTACAAACACACACATAGCAGGCACAAGTATTTTACCCTGTGCTACTGCCCAGCACCCACTGTTTCCAGCACTTAATCACTGTGGATGGCTATCACAGAAATAAATGCATATTCACAAGCTATTCTTAGCATTCACCAGAGAGGCGATTACCAAATTACCCAGTTACATAATCTTTTATATAATCACTACAATGCTCTTCTCCTTATGCAACATGGACAGTGACCGCAACCAGCTGAAGTAGCTGCTTCCCCAAGGAAAGCTCCACCAGCAGCACCACGGGTGGATGTGGCGGCTACTGCAGATGCACAGGTGAGCAGCAGCAAGAGCTGCCTCAAGGCAACCGGACTTTTCAGAACCAGCAACGCATAAACATGTGCCTTTAGCCCAGGGGAGACACCACCATCCCTGCCCACAGTGCTCCAGAAGCTGCACAGAGCAAAGGTCACCTGCACGTCAGGTTGGTTGAGATGCCAAAATCAAAGGCACCCTAGTGCCCTCTGGGCAGCCTGTCCCAGCACTCACTAGAAGCAAGTGGGATATCTCCATTGACTTCTAGTGGCCTTTGGATGGGGGCCAGGATTAAGGCTTTAATAAAAATAGGAAGTCAAGATTACTACAGAATTAAAACAAGCATAATCCTAATCCCCCTGGCTTTGCGACACAGCCATGCCTGTGTTTCATCCACAGGGAAAGCCAGGTGAAGCTGCAACCTAAACATGTTCCCACATGGTGCCTCATGACAGGTGCACACACACAGCTGGCTGTGTGGGTCAGCACAGCCACTCTGGGAAGTTCCACCAGCCAGGTTTTGGGCGTACTCCAATGTGTCTCCAACAGCATATTCAAGATCCCATTCAACACCTTCTAAGAACACTGCAGATACCTAAACAGATGATTGCCACATAGAAGGTGTGGCAAGACCCAACTTCCCGAACGTTCACCCAGGGTCTTAAGAAGTCAGCATCAAAAGCTCTACCCACAGCATGTGAGAAGACAAAATTTAAGTCCTGGGCTTTAGAAGATAGAAGGTCCAAGACCCTGAAACAGTTTTCCATTACCATGCTGCAAGTTCAGCATTAAGTTCTGCTAGCTGCATAGCGTTGACATTATGGGAAAACCCCAAACTATGAAGCTCCTCAAGAACAAGGTATTAACACTGCTGAAAACCAAAGACATAGTTCTGTAAATAACAAAGGAACAGAAGACAGAACAGAGTAACAACTTTGATCTTAATTTGCCACATTCAACTGACACTCAAACCCAACAGCATCTGCCTTAACTTTTTCTCAAGATTATGCAACTTGTAGTATCTGGCCATTATTAGACACTTAGGCCTCCTCTGCTCCCTAACTTCCCTAGATATATAGGTCATCCTAAGAAATAGGCAGGCAAACCCCCAGCCTTAGTGTAATACAATATGCTTTATGCAGGGACACACAGCACACAAGTTCAGGAACAGAGACCACTATTGTTTCAGCTACAGAAAAAAAATAATGAAACATTATGATAACTTAATGTTATCTTACACTATCTCAAACTACAGGATGACCCAGTTCTGAAGAGATTTAACCCAATCCCATATGCTATTATTGTTTCTGTATCACAGCCAGGAGATGTGAGTTGCTGTAGTCAAAAAGCAGACCAGAGCAGAATCAGGGTCCCTGATACAAAACCCCACTGCGCACATTAATATCCATTGGGACAGCACTGCTTGACAGCTCAGGATCAGCTGGCATCCTCAGCACTTTTGCTGCTCAACCACTGAAAATCATGATTATCATTAGGGATATATGCTTGGGATAGGCAAGAGAACACTCCAGATAGAAGCAGCTTATGTCACCCTGAAAAAGAAAATCAAACCGTGTAAAAGTAGATCTAAAACTTCCTACTTCTTCCTCTTTCCCTTTTTTTTTTTTTTTTAGGCTAGACAACTGTCTGACCATTTGAAAGCATTTAGAGAGCATGTGTCCTCCTCTGTTTTGGACTGAAATCCTGTCAACTTAATGACAGTCGAACAAATGAAGGTTAACTTTTATACTCATTACCCTTCCTGTACAGGGTTAAACCAGTGGCTCCAAATGCAGCAGGGAAGTAGGGCCCTGAGCTGGGAACTCACACTGTAAGAGAGCCAGCAGTGAATTCCCAGATCTCACACCAGTATTGAGATAATTATCTGTAGCGATAAGCAATGCATTTTTCCCCCCAAGGAGCAGAAATGAAAGAAAACACTTGCTTGACTCATCCTTGCCTGGTTCTTGCATCAAAAGCTGAAGCACACTTACAGTCACCCACCACAGTGAGAAGTGCCTGCTTCGACTTTCCACATTTACAGATACATCATGAGGAAAGCAGAAAGGAATTCACTACGTTTACATGTTTTCTATCCACTCCAGTGAAGAGATTTAATGAAATTGGGAGAAACAAAACACTGAGTTAAACCTGAGCAATTCCCCAGGTACAGACCCTTTACACTGTCTGTTGTCATACCTAAATGGGACTGCACAGTTGAATATCAATCTGTTGTGTTAACACTAAGGGGACTGTACTAAAACCAGCAAGGTACAGACACCCATACTTGTCTGGTTACAGAAGGAGAGTCTCCTGTCCAAAAAGACTCAGACCAGGACACACAAAATAAATTTTTTGGTCTACCTACATCCACAGACGTGCATGCAGAAAGACACAACTGTTCCAGCCAAAAAAAAAAAACAAAACAAAACACAAGTTTGCAGCAACTCAAAAGAAGCCTGTCTTTGCTACCCATTTTGTTTTTTCTTTGCTACTATACATTACCTGACAGAGCTCCGAATCTATTGACTACTAAACCTTCTAGATCATGAGCACACTGCCTGGTCTTAACCATGAAGTGGCACAAGCCTGTCACTGCAACTCCACTGGTTGCACGACCAAGCTAAGCAGAGTAGGTCTACAAAAGCATCATCTTCCCTTGGGTGGTAGAGCCATTGAGCCCCTAGAGGACAAACATGTGCAACAAAACACCCCTCTCACGTCAAGTATGACACATGCTGCCCATGGTCTTCGGTCTGCTGTCATGAGATTCCCGCCACCTTTCCACATGCCCACATTCCTCTCATATTAATTTCATTTCAAGGTTCTCCAGTTCTTCATCCTCTAAGGGAAGATCCAAATGGACTGGAATGCATATAACTAGAAAGGCATAAAGAAAACATTAAACATAGTTGCCTTAGAAAGACAGATTTGTTGAGGTATTGGCGGCATACTTGGGGTCCACGATCCTCGCTTCTAATTCCAGCAGCACAAGACCTAAGAAGGAAGGATCCATCCTCAAAACTATTGCCAGCTATTTAGTTGCATGATGCCTATCAATTTCAGAGGTGGGAGACCAAGCCAAATGGCATAACATCATTCCTACTCCAGCTGGAAAGGATGAGCTGCTTACGGATGGCTTGAGTGCAGCCAGGGAGTATGGGCACACTCCCACCACCCCCTTTCATCAGCCTTCACAAATGGCCATTTCCCAGTGCCACCGAAATTTGAAACTAAGGCCCAGATCACTTCACAGTCACTTCCAATGAAAGGACAAGGATTCTCTTTCAGATCTCCAAACCAGGGAGACGGAGTGAAATGTACAGCAGAAGACTGCTGTTTTTGCAGATTCCCCTTGGCTGGACTCGGGCACAATGGTCCCTCCCATGCTGCAACTGATGCTGGACCTTCCCCAGAAGGGCAGTCTCCAGCACGACCCCCTCCCACCCCACAGATGGGAAAGGCTGGGGAGATCATAAGCTCCTGGTTGAGCGCTTCTACTCTGAGAGACACTTGGCAAGCAATTTGGGAAAACGATAGGACATTCTCTGGAGAAGTTAGTCTCATCTAATGGCATCTTTCAGGGGAAAAAAAAAAAAAAAAATCAGACTCTGCTAGTTTTCCCGTGTAGCAGAGTATGGAAAATAATTGCCTCTGTATTGTCTAGGGACACAGTTTAGCAGTGAATGTGGCTGTGTTAAGTTTACCACTGGAATCAGTGATCCTAAAGGTCTTTTCCAACCAAGAGAATTTTATGATTTCCATTAGGAAACACATAATGTATTGAAACAAGGACTGTGCTACCAAAATGAGCAGTCCTGCTCCAAGACATACATTCCCCATCCTCCCTTGCAGCAAATGTCATGATACTACAACCAATGGAATGCTGAACCAATGGAAAATTAGTGTCTCATGCTTTCCCCCCACCCCCTCTTTTTGGTGGCTTAGTCATTCATAGCATCAGTGGGTTGATACAAATCTTTTGTGGATGTGTGGTCACTAGACCTCGGGAAATTGTAAAACAACAGATTAGAGATCACCCTTGCCAGCAGTAACCTGTGTCTTCACTGGATGAGATCCAGATTAGAAACCACTTCTTGTCAATTCCTTTCCTTTTAAAAATTTATCAGACTGAAAGCTGAGTCATTGAGAAAGAGGAAGAGATTTTTTTAGTTGAGCTATTTAAAACACAGGTTTAGTTAACAACTATTTAGCACAAATTTGAAGACACACTTGAGAAGAAAGACATTTTTAACTCACAGTGAAAACTCTGACTTAATACGTGAGACACCTGTCAAGATATACTGTTCTCAGAAAAAAAAAGCATTCAACAAACCCAGACTCCCCTCTCATGCCCCCCTGAAATACCAGGCATAGCATTCAATCTCATATATTACCGTACTGATATCCAGAAAGTGATAATGTCCCGCTATTTAAGACCTTAGCTCTCCCTTGTCCTGAAAGTGCTATTTAATGCCCAAGATCCCAGGCTGCATCACCAGACTTCAGACAGACCTAAGATTCGTTTTCCAAAATGCACTATTCGGGTAAAGAAAATACAATTGCTTTAAAAAGGCTCTGCCTCCTGCTAGTCCAAAGAGACTTTATATTTGCCATAACAAACTAACAGGATTTCAGCAAAAACTTCAGCAAAACAAACTCTGGAAACAGCTGCATTGCTGAGGATACAAAGCAACACAGTGTCTTTGAAAATTAGACCCAAGAAGTAAAATATGCTAGCTTTCTGTAATGATTTTTCATACGAATCTTACTTTATATCACAACAAATTTGAAGTCAAAGCAAGATACAAATTTTTATTTTAAATTCTGTAGCATACGCTCAAGCATTAATCTGTTCCTGCCTGTAAACCCAGCCTACACAGATGACCAGAGCAAGCATACATATGGGCACACTCATTACAGTTTTCCTAAGCCTCTTCCTAGTGGAGTAAACAAAAATAAATTTGTACTAAACCAAAGAGTTTCCATTGAGCCATTTTTCACTGATTTAAGCTAAACCTATTTTAAAAGAGCACCTGAAGTCTAAAGGCTTGCTTTGGTCAGGTTTAACGCATCCTTTCAGTCACCTTCATTAGCTGAGCGGAAAGCACCAAGAGAAAAGAGAGTCAGAAGACTTCCCTTTTATGAAGACAGTATAATGGAAAGTGCTAAATATTTTTGACTGCTGTAAAAAATATAAACAGATTTTATAGAGGCTTTTTCTAATTTAAACAAAAAAAACCCACAAAGAAAAAAAAAAAAAAACACAACAAAACAACAACTAAGCCCAAAAAAACCCCACTGCATCTCACAGCTATTTGCAGCTCCCCTTAGAGAATATAAATGGTACTTGGCCACCTTTCCCTTCCCACAGTGAACACGAATTTGTCTCCTCCTCAGCAGGAGCAAAGCGAGAAAAGTGTGCAAGCTTAGTCCTCCCACCTGGAAATCACAGCCCATCTCCCTGCTGTCAAGAGAGAGGGAAGACTTGCCAGCACCACTTGGATCCTCAGACTATAAATCATAAATAAGCTCTTTCCTGCCTTCATTCAGCAATGCAGGAACTACTTTGCAGCCAGCTACAGGAGGGTAAGGAAAAAAAACCACCAAAAATTGTTTAAGCTGCTAAGTCCATTACATAGCTAAAACCAAAAAGCAGGAGAGGGTTAGAAGACTATCTACACCAACAACTCTCTTGCAGAATTTTTGGGATAGACTTTTCCCCTTATTCTTCCCAACCCCTACTTATACAACACCCACAAGAGTTAAAACATCAATAGGACAGTATCAGTGGGCTTCCACAGAGAGGGACATCATAGAGACAACAACCATGGTGTGCACGCATATTGATACATTCAAGGGTACATACATTCTTATAACACATATATATAAAGGAAAACCTGACCACTAATAGATAGAAAAAATACCAGAAACAGGAGATGGGGTGGGCAGGGTGGTCCCCATAATGCTCACAACTTCTTCAACTCTGCCTGTGTCTACTATGGTCAAAATGTGTGGGTCTTTTCTTTAAGAATGGTAGGTTTGCTCACCTTAATGTTCTTGTTCCTACAAGGATTTATAAAAACCAAACAACAAACAAAAAACACAAACAAACCTAACAAAAACCTCTTCAGAAAGGACAGAAATTTTAGGTTTCTTTGATTTGATAAAATCCGTCCTACTGAAGTCCACATACAAAAATAATACTAAAAAGCTCAACACAGCAGTTACCCAACTGATAAGCACCAGCCAACTTTGCTTTTACTTAAACAAATCTTGTATGACAGACTGTCGGGAGTATTTGAATTTTTCTTCAAGATAACACACTTTGCTCTTCCTATGACATGTCCATTCTCTTATTCTTTTAAAAAAGGCACTTGGCTCTTACGCATTATCTTTCATCTGCAAATTAACAAGAAAAGGACTAATTTGATCACTTTTTTCAACCATCCAATTATCAGTTTCTATCAGCATCCACACTAGAATTCTCAGTAATGAGAAACTCAGTGTGTAGAAATATCAATGCCACTATATCCAGAAGTGATATTCTTGATTTTGGATAGCCAGGTGGAAACCTTTGCGGACGGATTCTCACATCTCACACCACCTACAGTGACTACGCAGGTGTCAGCTTATCTTAATCAAGAGCACTAAAAAGCTTGACTTGAATATTCAGACAGTTGCAGTTGCTCCTAGATTTCCCTGGACACAACATATGGGCCAACCGAAGGCTTAGGTACCTAAAATTATTTTGGAAGTTTAGGCTACCCAGCAAACTACTCTGCAGCAGTAACAATAGAACACCTTCATTAACACTGCAGCACAAACAGGGTCCTCTGTTGGGTTGAAACAACTCTGTTCAGCTTCCACATCCTTGAGCTGAGTCTCGGACTCTCTCCTCCATCCAGCACTTCTGCAGCTGGTGGGAGAGAAAGCAAGCACTCAGTCTGAGAAGTAAGCCCCACAGAGACACTGATGCCCTCATTCAGGCTGAAAATAAGCTCACTTCATCACCAAGGGGGTGGGGGGACTGCCTGCTTAGTTTTATTTTTTTCCATTCCAAAGTTATCTCTATTCATTAAAGTCACATTTAAGTTCAGACAGCCAAAGCCCTTGGGTTCACTGATAAAACAGAAGCAGAAAATCTTGAGATATACACCCAAAACAGACATCACTTTAAGGACCTCCTCAAAGCTTTCCATAAAACTGAGAGCCAACTGAGACAAAGCACAGTCCTACTGATGGAACTACAAACTGTGCTAGCAAGACCACTGGTTATTTGTGAATGCTGAAATCACATAGCCTGGTACCACGGGTATACCAGACATCCAGGCTCCATGTGGAAAAGGGCATTTCAAGCAACTGCAATTAATAACACACTGCTACCTCCAAGTAGCCAAATTAATTTGAAAATGACAGATAAAGATTCATCAGTCTCCATTTCTTCCTGCAGGAACCAAATTACCTGTCAAGTTATCCACCTCATTTTGGCTTACTTGTTAAACTGTTCAACTGCAATTACATTGTGAGCAAAACCCATGGCATCTTTGGCTTTTCTCCCCAAACAACAAAGTCTTCTCAGATCAGAGTTTCTTGGGACCTGGGGCTGGAGATTTTTCTTCCATCACAGTCTTTGCGGTTACAGTGAAAAACCCTCATCAAACCAGAAAACTCAAAATTAATTACCCTTTCCTACCACCACAGTGCTCTGACTGTTTCTGTAATTACTGTATCTCAAGCTCTTTTAGAGAAAGGACTGGCACCCTACCAGCAAGAGCCAGCAATTTCTTATGTGTAAATCCTGTTTTGATAACAATGCCTTTAGTCACCTTTGTGAATGGACCCACCAGCACAGGGCAAGTACCCCTCAGTCCTTCTCCCTTTACACCAGGAACAGCAAGCCATCACTTCCCTGTGGGACCCTGGCACAGTCAGCCACCAACTGGGCTTCAACCTGAAAGCCACAAACACACATGCTCCCCACATCCAAACTCACACCCACCATGAATTTGATGTACGCTTACTTGTGAAGTGGTTTATTCCTTTTACCAGTATAACCAGAAACAGTGGGTTTGCATGTGTATGAACAGACAATACATGAACATCTTGCAATATGTATTTTGTGTAATTTAACCACGGAAAACTTGCTTAGAATCAGTAAACTTGCAAATTGCTCTGAAGGACTAAATGGCTTCCTCCTCACGGTATCTGGGTAACAGTCAAAGCCTTTTGCAAAATGATGAATGAAAAACATATTCCCCAGCTCATGCTTTGTTCAATAATAACTAAGATTATATTGAAGCTGCAAATAGATTTAAAACAATTGCAGCAATGCTATTTCAGATAATATCCAGTACGTAACTTTGTGCAGAAGACAGCAGAAGTTTCACATATCAAAAACTTTCAAAACAACCAGATGTCTCCGTTTAAGTTATTTAAATCCCCAACACTCTGTTTCTGGGCCTTTTTTTCCTGTACAGTACAACCTTATTTACATAGCATCTCATTTTAAGATGAATCCTAAGCATTTCTAAAAAACAAATTCACAAAACCAGATGGCAAAACAAACATTCTAGATTAAAAGGAAAAAAATTCACAATTGAAACCAGTAAAAAAGCTTAAATAACAGCAACATTGGCTACATCCAAAGAGGATTTATGCAAATTACTTTTTTCAGGCACTAAGGATCTTTTTCAGCAGAATACACATTAAGAGACCAGAGACATCTAATCAAACAGATCCTGGAGCAGCGAAACCTTTCACAGTCTCAGATGAACAGAATTCCTCAGGGAAATGGTGGTGTTCGTTTCATTTAATTGACACTTTGCTATTCCTGCTTTCTGAAGAGCTTCTGCAGAGTCAAGAGCAATTGTGGGCCAGAACCAGGGCCAGGTTTACAGACGGGGTAACGAGATGCAGACTAATTAACTTGTAAAGAGTTACACTTATTTACATTAAGCGGTGATTTTGACCTGAGTGTTTTAATGGGATGATGCTGGATGACATAGTGGGCAACACACCAGAAATCATTCATCTACGTAGGTGGCATAAACACATAGTAAACATAATTTTCATGAATTATATCCATTACTGAAAGCAATAATTACACAGCCACCACTCTAGTTTCCATGTACGGGTTTGGTGGTATGCTGTTTTTTAAAAAGAAGTATTTCATTTTCTGTCTAAACTGCTCCATCACAGAGGCAACACAGCTCTCCAGTCTCTGACGTTTTCAGCTACACCGCCTCTGGGCTTTCTCAACGTAGACATGTACCCAAGACGAGCCCACTGGTGTTTCCGAAGTCACTCCGGCACACTGCCACCGCACGTGTCCTGGCGAGGACTCCAGCACGCTGGCAAACCTGTCACCGAGAGCCACATATGGCAGCGTGCCCGCCATGAACCTGTCCCAGGGTGGCCCCCCAGCCTGACCCCAGCCTCAAGGCTAAACCAAAGACCAAGGGATAGCTCGCCAGAAAACATCTATGGATCTGCCTGCTGAAAAAAAGAGCTGGTTTCCACAACCCCGTGATCTAGTGAGCGGCATCACTGCCCATGGTAGAGAAGTTGAAACTAAATGATCTTTCAGGTCTCTTCCAACCCAAACTGTTCTTTGATTCTGTAACTGCGTGGGACAAATACGTACTCCAGTTAATGAAAGCTCCCAATTCCTTGTTTGTTTGTTGTAACTACGACAGCTGTGCTCCCCAGGCTTTCCCAGAAGTTTAACCACGCTGCTCGGTACCGCCACGGCTCCTCCTGAGCTGATGCCACAGCATCTCTATTTACCCCGCAATGGACACTTTGCCCAAGAAAGGACACTTAAAATGAAAACAAGAGATGCACTTTCCTCTAAACCGTTGGAGAGTCAGCCAGCCTGCTGGGAACGGGCAGGTTCCAGCAGCCTGTACCCCTGCCTACGATTTCCGTGCTACTCTGTTCTATCACACCGCGGATAATCCTCCTCTGATCCCGTAATAAGACACTGGACAGGAGGCGAGCCCAGCCGCCGCTCTGCCCATAAACCACCGCACCGCAGCCCCCGCGGGCAGCGCAGCCCGCCGGGTCTCGCCCAGCCCGGCGCGCACCTCCTCGCCGTTCCCACGCACTGCTGACCGCACACACTGCCCGGGAGCTCGTGGAGCCACCCCTCTCCGGCAAAAGCATTAACCCCAAAATAAATCACCTCCCCTGCATGCCCCCCAGCTGAGTGCGGGCTGCAGCCTCGCCCCGCCGGCCGCTCAACTCCAGGCAGAGACCGACAGCGGATTCCCCCGGGGTGAACCCAGGGCTGCCGCAAGGCAGCGCCCCCTCCCCGGCCCATCTCACCTCCCACAGCAGCGACAGCAGTAGCGCAACCCCAGGCTGGAAGCGCTTCATCGCTTCTTCTTCTTCTCCTTCTTCTCCTCCTCCTCCTCCTCCTCCTCCCGCGGCGGCGGCGGAGGGCTCGCCGGTCGGGCTCAGGCGCGCACGGGCGCTGCCAGCCGCGCCATCCCCGACGGCGGGGGAGCTGCGGGCAGCGGTGCGCACGGCGGGATGACGGGCAAGCCGGGGGAAGGGGCGGCGAGCAACCCCCGCCGGGGGCAGAGTGACGGGGCGGGGACGGAGGGAGGCGGGGAAGCCCCGCGACA
>VXAY01004339.1:45769-126948 GCA_013399855.1 Oxyruncus cristatus
GGGGCGGTGGCGGCGGGGGGAGCGCCCCGCAGCGGGCCCCGCGCCTGCCCCCGGGGGACGCTGACGGGGGCGACACTGCTCCGCGGGAGAGCGAGCTGCGGGAGCGGCTCCGGAGGAGGTCACAGAGATTCTCAGGCGGCGGGAGCACCTCTCCTGTGAACGCAGGCTGAGGGAGTTGGGGCTGTTCAGCCTGGAGAAGAGAAGGCTCTGGGGAGATCTCAAAGCGACCTTCCACATACCGAAAGGTGACTTGTAAGAATATGAGGATGGACTTTTTACCTGCAGTGATAGACCAATGGCAATGGTTTTAAACTGAAAGAGAATAGATTTAGATTGTACATATGGAAGAAGTTTTTTACAATGAGGGTGGTGAGACACTGGAACAGGTTGCTCAGGAAGTTGTGGATGCCCCATCCCTGGAAGTGTTCAAGGCCAGGTTGGCCCAGGTTGAGCAATCCTGTGTAGTGAAAAATGGCCCTGCCAGTGGCAAGGGCGTTGGACAGAATGATCTTTGAGGGTCCCTTCCAAGCCAAATCATTCTGTGGTTCTGTGATTCTATGAGATGCTGCCTCCATCAGCCTTGTAAGGGGGAAGAGGAGGTGGGTGTCTAGGCTTAGCTCTAAGATACGTTTCAGTTAATTATTAACACATACATAACTACCGAGCTTAGCCTGAGAACCAGTAAAGCATTAGATTTTTTGTTTGTTTGTTTCTCAGCTGGGGCAAGAAAAGCTAGGAAAAAGTACTGCTGTTTTTAACCAATAAACATATTAGCAGGAGTGCGATTGAAGCAATGGGCCGGAGGAAGTGGAAGCCGCACAGTCTGGAAGGATATGCATCCTAGTACATAGTTTATTATCTAGCCTAGATAAGGGTGTGGATATCCCATGCTATAAAATTTTTTCCAGGCCAAGATAAGCTGAAACAGGAAAACCACCTACTGACGTAAGAATAAACAGTTTTGTATTTCATTTCAGTCATATCTTGGCTCCCCTAAGTGACGTCGTCCTTTCATTTCCACCCAGCTTCGTCCCCTGGGAAAGCCCATTAGCTTTAATGGAGTTGGAGTACAAAGGAACTTAGCCCAGCATGTGGCATTTTCTCAGCAAAAGTGCAAGTTGTAGCAGAGCCCCTTAGAGCTTGTCTAGGCAATAAATGAACACTTTCCATCCACCGTGCTGCATCTTGATGACAAGGCAGGCAGGGCACATGCACCATGCCATGGTGACACAGCAGAGAAATAAGATAAGGCTTTTGTTGGAGGCAAGGTCCCTAGGTAAAAAACAGCCCCTTCCTTCACATCCTGATTCCAGTCTCTCTTCAGAGCTTACAACTCCAGAGCTCCCAGAATCTGTGCATAAAAACAAATATATATATTTAAAAATAAAATAAAATCGTTTCAGGAGCAGTAGGAGTAAGGAAGCTTTATTTTATCTGGTCAAGGCTTGCACCGCAGCTGAAATATTCATAATATCCTTCTTCTCGGTGGAATCTTGGGTGTTTCTCCATAGTATTGCTATCTTTTTCTCAGTAGAGGTGCCAATATAAACATATTTCTTTTACTCAGCCACCTCTCTTTCCTGAAGCATAAAAGCATTTTGAGACTGCCACTCCTCTGTCAATTTTTCTTTTTCAAATTGAGTAACAAGTATAAAAATTCCTAGGGGGCACCCACAAGTCATATAGATGCATGTATTCTGTAGACATTATTTATTTTGAACCAAGACTGGTGAATATTTTTGAAGAATATAGTACTTATAAATTGATTTTATTGAACACTTTCTTGTTTATGTTGAAACAGTTGTTTCTAACACTATTGAGAAATACTCAATTCCACAAGGGCTGCGTGTGAAGCAGGTAACAACTTTATTATGAACAAACAAATATTTTCATTTGCTTCCTCACATGAACTGTAAATAATTATGTATGTCTACAATTTTGTATTTATTAAAATATTCCACTACCTTCTTCACAGGTGGTATTAAAAATTAGCCAAATTCATGGGGTGTTTTTTCCAAACTCTGTATTTTAAGAGTAGGATCACCTCAAATATATTTTGAGAATTTTTTCTTTATAATTATGTAAATGGTACTAACCTTTGTCAGTAAGTAAAAGAAAGCCCTTTTAAATTACATAAAATATTCGGTAAATGTCTAAAGCCTTTCAAAATCATAATTGGTATTGCTGAGAAACCACACTAGCATTATTCATTTAAACACAGATAGGAAAAATATTCATGAATGCAGCAATAACCAGCCCAGGAAAACATAATGTTATATTTCTGTAGCTTCCGTATCTTGTTCAAAGCTATTTGTTTTTCCAGGGTGTGTTTAAAAAAAAACCAAAACAACAAAACAAAAAAAACAAACTAATACCAATTTTTTCTAACTATCTAGCTGTTTAAACAAAGGTGTATCTCTTGACAGAATAATAGTTAAATTATAGTAGTCCAACTCCCCAGAATAAGGACTACTAAATTTTTTTCATGACTCGCACCACTAACTACTCATTGTGATTGACTTTAAATGAAATATGACTAAGGACTTGTTGAAGTTTCAACAACCTACTCCAAATTCAGTAGCATATTAACAACAATGCCTCCATCCTCAATAATTATATTTCAGTTAAGTGTCTGTGGAGGTTTAGAGGGATGATCTAGACACAGTAGCTCTATTTCCAATGGTAATATAAAAGTTTATACCTCCTACAACTTAAATTTTGTGTGGAAGGATGTTATTGTGCTGAGAGGCACTGATCAAAAAGACGTACCCATTTGTCTTTTAGTATTATAATACATCCATCAATTTTCATTAATATCTGAAAAGTGCATGAGGAGGTCAGTTTTCCTTAACTAGTGACATCAAGAAAACCTCACTGAACTGAAACAGGATGACTGCTTACTGGATTGTACTTTGAGACCTCCAAATGAGAGCCCCTGGTAACAGTACTCACTATAGCACACTGGAAATCTGTGGTCACTTGAAACGCCATTTACAAGGAAGTATTACGTATATACCAGATATGCTACAAAATGAAGGATGGAGTAATTATCTATAAGCTACCCTAGCTGGGCTCCCAAAGAACAGTCCCACTGTTCATACTCTGTGACTTTCAGGCTTTCTTGATGGAGTCAGATATTTGTCCATCATATTAAACTAATAATTCCATAGCAAACAGTATTTTGAGAAGCAGCAACTACAAGATAGGCATTAGTATTCCAAAGGACAAAGTTTATTGATTAAATGTACTACCCAATTCAACCAGAATAACTGTGTCAATCGGATCAAATGCTTTTTTGTTCAGTTTTCTCAATCAAGACTGAAGTTTTATCCCCTCAGCAAAGGTACTAATGCTTTGTGTTAGAGAACTCAGGAGCTCAGAGGGATTTTTTTTTTTTTTTCCTGAAAGATGGATCTTTTGTAAATGCAAACTCTTTGTTTGCAGTCTATGGTGAAAGGACAAATGTTGGCTTGCTGGAAGGATTAAGGAAGGTTAAGTTCATTCAGAGTATTGTTATAGAACCAAACCTCATAGCCAAAGAAACATTTAGGCTTTGAATTCCTATTTGGGCTCCTGATATTGATTTCAATGGATAGTTAGAAGTCTAAACACATGCTATTGAAGCTAGATGTAGTCTGTGCTGCCTCAGACCTGAGCACAGTAAGCACAAAACACTGTCAAATTAGAGCAGTAACATTCCAAACTGCTTGCAAATGGTTTGTAAGGAAAAGGTCTGGGCAGATGATCAAATCTGCTGAGGAGGAGGACAGGGCTGAGTTGCACGTGTAGGAAACAGGTAGATCAGATGAAGCAACCTATCTTTGGACAGGCAGAATCAGAAATAGAAAACAAGTAAGATTTTTTTCAGGAGCATCTGAAAGCCAAGAAAGGATGAGACGGAGTAGAGTGAGACTCTGAAGAGAAATACATGGCACAACAGAGCACGGTGGACATGGTGCACAAAGGTGGAAATGGACTGAAATAGAGACTGCTAGTGGTGATACGTGTACTGCTGATGGCCTCCAAGCCATAGAGTGGTAGTGGTGTGGGGCAGATCAATGCAGTTTATGTCCTTTGGGAAAGTGAGAGCCTGCTCCAGAGGAATGGTAGGGGATGAAGAGGAGATAGTGCTTTTCCTGTTATGGCCAAGCACAGAACCAAGAGCTGCTGCCTGCTGACATTGAGGTTGAGCAAGCCAGCTGTAATTTGTATATACATATGTAATATACCAAACTGCTTTTTGTCCCAGAGTCTTTATTAGGCTGTACAGTAAACTGCAAATGGAAAAAAGGATGGTCTAGCTGAATGTTTTTGTGTTCCTGTCAGTGCTTGCTTGCTCTCTGCTTTGCTCACCATTAATTTCTTCCACAGAGAAGCCACTTTATTTAAAAACATGGTTATTCTCCCTATGTGTTAAAATAAAAGGGATGAGGAGAGGGAAGGGATGCTGGCAGAGACTAAGAACTAATACTGATCACTGACAGGAGTATGTTGTGCATCTGGGCACTGTCAGTGAGCTCTCTTAGCACTCCAGAGAAAAAGCCTGGAAAATGCAATTCCAAGAACATGGTGTCTTAATGGAAATGCAAAGCAATCTCCTGTGGCCGGTGAGGACAAGGCCCCTGGAATGAAATTGTCTGAAGCACTTTATTTTTGCTTTGTCTTATCTTCCTGTCTGTGCGATGAACAACCTCTCAACCTTTACAGCATCCTCCTAGCCAGAGAATTAAAAGCTCTGCCAGGTCATTGTTTATAGTCTGAAATAATGAGACCTCAGTGATCCAGTTTTTCTCATATCAGTGTACATTAGGACTAATTCCACTGAAGTAAATGGAACAAATATAAAACCAGTGCAAGTAGAGAATCAGGTTTTAGATTTCACCTTAAAGTCAAACAAAAAAAAGATGAAGTTGCCTTATAGGGATTTTCTTTCTTCATTTAAAATAGTAACCATTTCCTGGGTTTTTTTCCTTCAATTTGAATTTATCTGTAGCATTTCTCCACCACTACAGCTTGAATATTTCAATGTGAGAAATAACATCCCATTAAGTAAAGATGGAAAAATGCATCAATAGTCTGGGAATTACAGGCAATGGGTTTATTAACCAATGTCCCCCAAGCAATCTCAATTTTCTCATATTGTAATATGATGGGAAGAGGATTAAGCTGTTGCTAGACTGAAAAAAAAATCAACACTAGATGTATTCTAGAAATCACAAGGGATAAAATGCAACTGATGTCAGAATGACAAGAAATCATAATACTACTAATAGGGCATCTGATCAGTAAAACAAACCATTTTCAATTATGGAAAATATCTAGGGCCACTAGAAGAACTGTGCAGTGATGTTGTTCACACAGTCTGTTTTAGAAACCTTAGGGAGCCTCATGGGGTCCATTATGAAAAGGAAGATTGTTTAACCTTTAATCAACCTTCTTTGAGATGTGCTGTCTCCATCTACAGTCGCACACACACAACATGGTTAGTTGGGGAATATTTGCCTTAATGGTACTGCCAGTGGCATCTCCATCCACCTATTCTCCCATGTTTTACTACTGCTGCTACTATCACCTCCACTGCCACGGCTGCATACAAAACAAAAAGAGGGAATATCTCCTGGCTTCCTGGAAATTCCTCAGGGACTAAAACAGAGAGGAGAAATTTAGTGGTGGTAGATTAATAACCTTTCCTTCTCACCTGAGTGATGATCCTCAAGCATGCCCTTGGGGTCACCAGTGGGTGATCCTAAGCCCTTCAATGATACAAAGTCTAACTACCAACCAAAGTTGTGAAGCAGTATTGACAGCATGGATACACAGCTTAGATAAAAACATAGGGCAGATAGATCTGCAAATCTGTCTGGCATAGACAGCATGAGGTATAGCAGAGTCACGACTCGTGTTCCTTAAACTCTGTACAGAGTTGTCCACCCTATGCCCATGTGAGGTAATGAACTGACAGGCAAGGAAATTTTCAGGAGAGATGATGAGTCAAGGTAGGCAAATGAGGAATACAGGAGGCTGAATGCAGGTTTTGTCCCTTGGGCGGGGTTTTCAGGCACTTGTCTCAGAGTTAAATTTCATAGTGCTAAACCATTCAAGCACAAAATGCAGTACTAATATGAGTGCTGGCATCTGAATAGGTTTCGCTGTCTAAATGGATCTTGAGAGGCTGTGGACAAGAAATCTTTAGGCTTGCTGGAATATGAACACTGTGGTGATTTCTATGTCAAGAGAGAAGAAAGAAGCCCAAATGAATATAAATTCAATAGGTATAACATCTCTTTGGTGGAGATACTAGATAGTGGGATTTTTTCACCCTCAGAAGGAATAAATGACTCCAACCATCTGCTATACCTTCTTCAGGAAACTTCAGGACCAGAGCCAGGAATTTCTCCCTGGCAATAGTGCAAAAGGGAGCATACATACAGGCACTGAAGCCTCTAAGGCCCTGCATGAGGAAATACCTTGATTGTCTTTAAGTGTGCATACTGCTCATCACATAAATAAAGCTAAATCCTTCAGCTGAGGAGTACCAGCTCACTAACTCGAGGTGCATTCTGGCAGTCCAATTCACTCTGTAAATCTAAAAGTAAGGACTTAGTAAAGTCTGTTGAAGTCAGTGATTTATTTTTCTCTTGGCCTTAACAAGCTGCTAATGCTATTCAGTGCAGACAAACATTTCACACCTACCTAAACTCCACTACAACATTTATTATCTGAGACACTCCTTCCTGGCTGTTCTGAACCACTGCAGTATGCAGTGCATTGTTAAATAACTTTCAAGCTGTTCTATTTTCAACTATGCTACATTTTTCACCAGCACAACTTGCCATTTGTCAGCACACATTTTCCTGACCCTCTGTCAATTTCAAGTCTGATTATTAAAATCTGTATTTCTACCCCCATGCCCATTTCTTGTAATGTTTCCTCTTCCAGCTAGCTCAGCCTTGAGAAACCCCTCTATAAGCATGCTTCTGGGTGTCTTTATGTTTTAGGAAAAAAGATTTGGATTTTCTAGGCTTGCTGATATATGAAGAGGCAGTGTGTGCCCAGCTGTAGAAATAAAGCTGTTTCTGGAGCATAGAGGGCAGAAGGTAGTGAGGGTAAATAACACTGCTAGGATGCGAGGATGGAAACAAAATGGTCCTACCAAAAGCCAAGGGAAGCTGATGATCTTACCAGGCACTCTGTAGCAACCACTGCTACACAACACTGGAATGCTACGAGGGGCAAGTATCTCATTAGTGCTTCTCTCTGATACTAAGGACTACATGGCATTCACATAGAGATGTCCCAGCAGCATAAACTGGTGAGACATTTGAGGTAGAAACCCAAGGTTATGCAAAACCCATAGAGAAGCAGAAACTTTCTACTGCAGCCACACAGAAATGGTACAAACACAAGATGGGTTCCTCTAAAAGAAAAAGTGAGAAAAATATTTCCCTGTTCATTGTCCTGAGTCTTTCCATCTTCACTTACCCCATGCCTTCCACTCTCTTCTCTTTTCAATATAGCAACTGACTATACACAAGGATGGAAGAAAATAATGGATCTGAACTGTCCCAATACCTTTAAGATGACAGCCATAATGCAGCCATAGCTCCAAAAATAACAAAACCGTTCTACAATCAATGCAAAAACCACTCCCAGGTGTATTTTTTGACAGATAGGATGAATTCTTAGTAACAAACAGCAAAGCATGCAAAAAAGCAGAAAATAGGTTTAAAACAATAACAGTTTCCCCACTGAAAATAGGATCCAAAAGACAGTCTCTTTGAGCTGCAGCTGTGTTAAAAGTTGGCTTTATAAGAAAGAGTTATGGTCTGATAGAGAGTCATAGGGAATTTCTCCCATATAGTGTGGAAGTGTTGGTGGCTGCAGCTCAGCGTAGCAGTCTTTACACACCCATTCATTAGATAGTGGAATGACAAACAGCTGGATATCAACAAGCCAACAAGCAGTGCAGCTTTTACCAGTGGAGCCAACTATTCAGTTTACCATGCACACAGCAGTCATACACAGCATCAAATAGCAATGTCAGCATCCATTACTTACTAGTTATTATCGATGCATTATTGTTAATAGACCTTGCTTTGACGTTTGCAGGATGCTGCCTGCAGAGTGATGCAGTTCCCAAAGTGAAGTGTTTCTGGCCTCTATTCAGGATGAATATCCATTATACTGTTGTTGTCTTTCAGTAGTGATGAGGTATTTACAGGGACAATAGGACTGACAGGAGACAGAATATCACTCTTAAGGAAATATTAGTCTGCTTTTCACTGTACAAAAAACCCTACAGGTTTAAGGGCAAGCATAAGAAGACTGAGACAGCTGGTAGTAGCTCAGTTTCAAAGTATTTGCACTGTGCCTAGAGTCAGATTTAATATGTTTTTGGTAGATGAGGGTGGTAACATTAATCACCCTTCCTATGTCTGCTGTATCAATAGCGCATGAATAAGCGACCTTGGGCCTGTGCTAAGATATTGTGAGCAAGTTATCCACTTCTTGCAATCTCCATATTTTGGGATAAGAAATTTTTGTTTTATCTTGAGTTTGAGAGTTCACAGTGTGGTGATGGTCTTAAGAAGTTAGATATATCCTCACTGTCAGTAAGTTTATTACTAACCAGATTCATATGCATTTCAAATGAAATGTGAAATCTCATAGCTAAAAATAAAGTGAAATTATTATATTTTTAGTTGAAATAACTGATCACTCAGTCTTGTTGCATTCTAATAGGATACCATCAGATCTGCAATTATAGCAGTGTAAACCAACTAGCTCTAATAGCGGTCTTTTCACCAAGCCATTCTTACTGACAAAAATAAAGACAAACACAGCATGTTACAGTGCTTTTTCAGTCCACCAGACCAACCTAATCTAATTTATGCTGGCAACCTTTAATTTTAACTAGGTCAATTCACTCTGCAAAACCAATTTTCCATCTATCCTGACAATGCAAAATTATAAAATACTGGAAATAATATGAGTCTGAAATTGTAAGTCAGAGAACAGCAGTGTTCTTCTTCCTGTGGCAGATTCACACAATATTTTCCATTGTGGAAAATATTGTGTGAAGCTGCCACAGGAAAAAGAAACTCACTCTAGAAAAAAAAAGGGAATTACTTGCATTGGGTGAGATCCAGCAAGCTATTGAAGTCAGCAGGGGATCTTTATCTTGGTTTCAGCGGGCTTTGGCTGGGAGCCATTGTTTCTCGAAGTTCAGAGAATCAGTTTGCTTCTTTGACTCTCAAGACTGAATTGAATGAGTAATACTTATTTTGATAATGTGGAAACCCTTCCTGACTAATTCAAGGATGTTTTGAACGACTGTGTGCAGGCCACCTTTACTGCTGGCTTCACTGATTGTTCACTGAGTTGGGATCCTAGGAACTCCTTGCACCTGTCCGCTACCCCCTGCTCTCTGAGAAGTACCAGGCACAGAGGGGTAAGGTACCAGGTGATGCTGCTTTCAGAGAGACCTTCTAGAACTAATACACATTTCCATATTCCTAATTCACAGGTTTTGATTAAATCAAATGTCAGTGGAATCATATTATTTTCTGCTGGTTAGATGTTTTAATGATGTTTTAAACTGATCCTTCACTTTAATGAAATAATTATATAACACAAGAATGTGGGCTACTATTCATTTAAATTAATAACGCGATCACTTTTTGTGCTGTCATTTGCTGCTGAGGAGGAAGAATACCAAGCAGCTTTCTCAGTGTGCTGTTAAATGAGGCAGAATTCTTCCTGTTTGTGTTTACTGATACAAAGTACATGCTCTCCCTTACAGTCCATGTCTTACAGTGACTATTCTCCTTCACCCATCTAACACCCAAAACTCACGGAGTCTGTTTTGTTTCTGGCAGAAGCAGCCAAGTTAGCATTGTCAGGGCAGATGACCATTGCCTGGCTGCTTGAAGCAGTGCAAGCAGAGTACAGAAAGCTTACTCAGTTACAAGGAACGAAGCATTAAAGCTTTCTGTTGCAGGCAGTCAACAAAAATGAAGTTCAAGAAGCTTTGTTAATTAGGAGAGTTGGTTAGGATAAAAAGCTATTTAAAGGAAGTGGGCATTTGATGCTGAGATGAAAGGACAGGTCGGCAGGAAAGGAGGAGGAGATGGCAGCAATGTTTGACCTGGTGGCATTTTTCAAGGGCCTCTGTACTTCATTTAGGCTTTCATTCTTTTTTTTTCTATAATTATCCTGCACGCAGTGAAGTAATTAGAAAGATATTTGGTGCTCTGGTGAGCCTTCATAAGCTGCTCAGTTCCTGCAATAGTACTGTCTTTGCGAGGGGGACAGACTCTTCAGAGAAATAATACAGAAATTCTGTGAGTGGCACCCCGGGGAAAATTCCTCTCTGTCCTGGTAGCCACACAAAGTATGTGTCACACTTTTTAGATTTTCATCTCTAACAAGAAAACAAAGTTATCAAAAAAGACAGTTTTGCAGTCTGGGTGCACATGGAAAACACTGTTGCCTCATTTCACCTGAATGTGGTTAGCCACTCAGTACAGGTCTCACATCCACTAGTAAATTCCAAGTTCCCCATTTTCGTAATCCATCATAATGTTTTTTGCAATATTGGTAAAGGTCCTGTGATAAGACCTGAGCCCTTTCTGTATCTGCTGTGAGTATCTGGGGAGTTAGCCCAGTTTGTGCAGGTTTACATTTCTTTCAGATGGTGGAAAATCTCTCTTTACTGATCATGTGTGATAGACAACTTTTACTGTCGCAACTTGTGGTGGTTTTGATTTTAGGCCTTCCTTGCTAACCAGGTTGTAACCAAGGAACCAAGGCCATGTTCCCAGTATTCCATACGATTTTTACGTAAGCAAGGGTATAAATAAGAGGGGAGGGAAGCTCGTCACTCTCTTCTCTTCCGGCGAGGTTCAGGAGCAGTGAGTCTCTGTGTTGGTCTCGCTTATCTGGAGCTGAGGCCTGCAGTGACCGCTGGCCCACTGCGCGGGAGGTTGGAGAGTGCCACTGTGTCCGGCGATCCTGTTTTTCTAAGGGACGTGGTGAGATCGATTTTTGACAGTTCTTTGTTTTGCTAATTCTTAGTTTTTGATTGTGTATATCTGTTTTTCCCCTTTTCCCTTTTTCCCTTTTCCTTTTCTCTTTCCCTCCAGGGGAGGGGATGTATTCAGGATCCGTGATATTGTACATAGTATTCTAGCTGTATATAACTGTAAATATATGCAAAAATATATATTTTGATATAATTCAGTTGGTTTCAGGTTCTTCAGTTTCTGTAGTTTTTTTCCCTTTGCCCCGGGGGAAGAAGGGAGGGGGAGGCTTTCCCTGTAGGTTCGGACAGTTGGCGTGAAGCCAACACAGCCCCTGATCTCATTTTTAGAAGAACACCTTTACTTTTTTTCACCATTTGTAAATATTTCTATTCCTACTCTCAGCTGTAGCATGTGCTAGGATACCAACAGAAAGAAAGATTTTTGGTTTTGCTGTGGAGCTGTTGGCAATGTCCCCTTAAGGACCATTCTTGGGTGTTTGGAAGCCCATCCAAGTGCTGAGCTTGGAAGGAAGAACCGAAAGTTTTTCTGGATGGTGGAAGGAGGAAGAGACCCAAGCAAAGTGTCAAGAGGTGGAGAAACTTGAAAAAGTTTCCTTAGAGGATGGAGGAAAGTGACTGAGCAATCAAGTAGGAGGCCATGTTCCAGAAAGCCAAGAGTAGCCCTTGTAAGTATACATATTGTACAATTCCAGCTGCATATAACCATCAAACTATTGTAGCAGAGAATAATAAGTGCTGGGAATTCTCATTATCTTTATTTTACTTCTTATTTGACAATCATTTACTGTCTGCTTCTCAGTTGTTCTCTCTCCCACATTTTTCCAGCAATGGTATGAAAGGAAGGGCACAATCAGCCTAAGTCATTTTTATAAACTGACTTGTTCAGTCATTTTCCTTGGGCTAACCAACAGGAAAGACATATGCTCGCAAATCCATGTGGTAAGAATCTGCAGCTGAACTGCATGACATCTGGGTGGAAGGTTCAGAGGCTTAATAAAGTACTTTGCAGTTACGTACATCTCAAGAAGTTCTAACATCAGTCAAAGAAGTCTAAAATTAAATCCTATTCTTTCTCTTTCAGTTCCAGATTACCAGAAGTGGTGAGTAGCTACAAAGATAATCCAGGCATCTGTCTGCCACTCTTCTTACTGAGCAGCATTTTTGTTAGTTCAGCAAGTTTATGCCCTCAGATTTAGGGAAAGGAGAAAAAAAGATAAAAACAAACAAACAAACAAAAAAAGCAAAAAAAGATAACTTTAAGGGTTCAGCAAGAACTGGCAGGACACATTCCTGTCCTTAGCTGAGCATTATGAAGTTTCACTCACTTTATTTATATTCTGGAGTTAGCCTAAAACTGCCTCTTGATGGGGGCTTTCCTCCTTTTAAAGGCTGCAATGTTTTTCTTCCACCTGGTTCCCTACATCTGGTTGCATGAAGAGAGGGACTCATTATGTGGACAACTGGATGCCATTTCCCATGTGGTCTAAAAAAATAATAGTTTGAAAGTGCTAGAAGGCTTTTCCCCTACCTGATTAATTTTTTAAGTCCCCCCACAAGTTAGTCCTTAAGCAGTTAAATGTCATTGTCCATCATCACTCAAAGATTGCTGAGCTGGAGAGAGGAGCAAAGGAGAAAGACCAAGAATCATCTATCCATACAGAAATCATATCTTAACAACTTTCTTGTGTTTGAATTCAAGGCAAATTTCAACTATAATTCACTGAGACACCTCCAAGATACTTTTGTCTCCTATTGTTGTAGGAGCAGATGATTAATGAACCACGGCTTGTTATGTAAAAGTGAGTAAGGCATTTGTTTCCTGATTCATGTAAGGAGGAAGGGGGCTATCCTAACTTGCCACAAACCATGTGGTTCTCAAGCACATTTCTATTTCATACATTTTTCACTTTTAATGAAGTCCAGATCGACTATTTGTCTGTCAAATGTTCTTGCTCACTTAACACAGGTCTACAGTTCTAGTGCAATTTCCTTTTTCAAGTGGATGCAAAATCCCCAGTCACTCTTTCTCCTTGTAGATGAATAGGTTGGTTGTTTCTGGGCGTCCTAGTATTATCACGTCAATCTATGTGTATAAGTAAGAGTCCAAAACTACTGTGCATTTCATGGTTCCAAGTGCTAGCCAGGTTGCTATCAAGTTTGTTAGCTGCCTCAGCTTAAGCAAGAACCCTACTTTCTGTCTCTGTGTCCCATTTTCCACATTATTTTGAAGGACTTTTCCTAAAGTGCTCGTGATGCTTATTCCGGGATTATTTTATATTTCAAACAATCTTCCTGACTGTGATTAATTTTGCCACAGTAGTAGTATTTACTTCAATTGCTTCTCTCTGTTTTCTCTGAGTGCCAGCTTCCTGGTTTTAAGCAAATTTAACACTTCTTTCCAGCTGCTTCAAGCACCATGAAGTGGATGAGAATCCCTCTTTTCCATCCAGCTTGGCACAGTCCTGTCCTTACAGTACTGACTGTAATGAAGTCCCATACTCCTTACTATTTGCAGGAGTTTCCTCTTTTCTTACCAGTGCACATGCCGTGACGAATATCACAGACTCCTAAAACCAGATTTGTCAAGGCTTCTACACTGAGCTCTACAGCCTGCCTCCAGCTCCATTTGCCTCTTAAATTTACACACAATCCCTCCGTCACTCCCTAGTCCAATACACCGAAGCTCAGGCTGGTCTGAAACTGCCCACTCAGCCCTGAACAGTAGCGAGCCAGCCACGTTGTACCGTAATACACAGTAACTAAAGGCATAGTCAAACACCCAAACAGGTCCCATCAGAGGCCAAGCCCCCTGCATGTCTCTCCCTGACCATGTACTTGGCATTGTAGGACATAAGCGCTGCTACTCAATCAAGCCTTGCAAGCAGCATGCCCTGAACCAGAGCCAGCTACTCAGAGATAGACAGATAGGAAAATGCATGCTGCCAGTGCTCAAATCCAGCTGAGCATTTATTACTTGGTCCAACAGGAAATACCCCATGTAGTATATATATATGTATATATATGGGTACATGAAGAATGCAGGGCTGCTCACATGCTCTGGTGTTACGAGTGGGTCACTTCTCTCTGTTCTAGCAATACACTGAAGTTGCTCAGCATTGCAAGGACACAACCAACCTATCCCACCTTTGATGTTCAGTCTGAGCAGGTGCAAATAAGCAAACATTTTCAAAGAATGAAAAAGTGGCTTTGATTTTTTAATCAAGTATCGATAGCCCAATGTCACTAACATTGAATGGAAGGGTGTTTTTTCAACCTTAGAGTGTTCTTTCTTTCTCAAGCAGGCAGCTCTAGTCAATAGATTAAAAAACAAGGAATGACAAGTTTATACCCGGAACAACATAAATACCATATTGTATGTAGTCTGTTAAGAATAACTTTTTTTTTCCCTCTATGAGTGGAAATTCTATTTGAAAAAATATTTCAGGTTTTATGCGTGGATGAATGAGAATTGACTTACAGAACCCTTTCCACACAGGCTTAAATAACTAACAACATAATTTGTCTTTTCTTTGATCAAAGTTTAATCAAACAGTAACCATGGGGATGTGAGGATGTAAAGGCAGAAAAATCAAACACCATGCATAATACCTCTTAACAGAGGTTCAGCAACCATAAAAAAATAAAAAGACTGTCACTGTTTCTAGTTTCCTTGATCCACACAGATAAAAACACAAGATTTTATCTGAATTGCTAATGTCACAAGATTGCAACTAGAGGAATACCTGGACATGTGATGTTCTATAGAAATTATTATTTTTGACTAATTACTATGTTTTTCTGGAGGAGGGAAAGGCACTTCCTATTTTTTATTTACTGCCCCAGGTCTGTCAAAAATAGATACAATCCTGTATTAAAGACAGAGGTTTGAGTTACACACTGAAGGCCAAATCCTGCTGTCCTTATTCAAAGGAAAATATTTGGGAGCTGAAACTAATAAGCTGGCCTCACTTTTGCCACATGAATATATGTAGAAACATAGAAATCCACAAGCTTTGTTCTGAAAACTGAACCGCGGACTCAGCAAACAAACAGCACATAATTATTTGCTCAATTACTCTTGGAGCACAACATCCCATTACCCTTGAGCCAACAAGGAAGGACGGTGCTCAGTTCTGATTTTTTTAAGTACTTTTTTCCATGGTTTTATAATATTGCCAAATCTTGGCAGATCACCACAGGACAGCAAATACTACCTTCTCACTTCAAAGTATTTTTAAAAATATTAAATTTTAGCATGGACAAAAGAATGTATATTCCCCAGGTAATGCCTCAAAACCCACCCTGCCCCCCCCTTCAACCACAATGGCTTGGAAATTTTCCAAAACCACTTGGTCTGAGACAAGTACCTGGTGTGGAAAATTGCCGTACAAATGGTTAAGAATTGCTAGAAGCAATTGAAAACAGCTTTTTCCAAAGGAAAATGTTGCACAATCTTACTGATAGCCAACCTTACAAGTTCTGCATGAAATAATAATAAAAAAGGAATATCAAGTAAATAATGCTTTTGTTTACATTCGTCCTTTCTCCTCCTGAGATGATGAGTGTTAAGTGCTTAGTGTCTTACTACAACTACTAAAGTAACAAATCGGAATTGATGGCTTTCCATTAGAGTAGGTTCTGGGATTTCACTGTCCCCACTGATGCACCCACCTACTCTTACTTTACTCTCCTCCAGCACAGCAGAGAGGACACTGAACATGCCAGCCTGTAGCTCCGTCTCATTAGTAGCTGTAGCCTCACAGCAACTTATACCCTTGCTTTTTGAGGCTGGGGGAGGATGACAGAGCCAGGCACTTCAGTTTAATTGCAGTAGGCCTGCAGCTGAACTGCACCCTCCTGCCCCAGCTCTTGTCTTCCTCTGCTGCCACCCTGCACAGAAATGGGCTGCTGCTCTGTGCAGGTCTGACACACGTCACCCTCAGCCAGCCCTTTGCCTTTTATTCTGCTATTTATTAACTGCTGGACGCAGATAATTCCAATGTACTCTGGCCTCATTATGAGAAGGCAGACTCTCAGTTCAGTAATCTCCCAAGATAAAAGAAAACAAGCAAAGAAGAGGAGAAAGGAGTTTATGTACTTCGGGCACTGTGGCAAGGCTTGGGAAATATGTTCTGCTTTCACAGTTCCCACAAAAGGCACCCATGAGCAGGAGGATGACTGGCCTTTGTCAAGATGTGCCTCAGCCTGTCTTGGTTAATGCCTTTATGGTAGGAAATCCATGATTTTCATTGTTTCCTTCCAAGTTGGGCACTGTCTCTGTTGCGCTTGGCCATCCCACTGCTACAGGGAGATAGTTTGCACAACTGTGACACCAACAATTATAAAGAGATAGGATTATTGTTGACTTCAAAGCCAGGATTTTACTTTTGCCTGATCTTGTTTCTGTTGCTCACACTATAAGCCTTGAGACCAGCCTCCCCTGGGACAGCTGTCCAGAGGGTCAGAGCACAGAAGGCCAGAAGTGACCATCAGCTTCCTCTCCTAACATGGCCTTCCCCACTATCCCCTCAGCAGGGCTCTCTCTCCCACTGCAATTTCTAAGCTGAGCTCAGAGAAATTGTGACTTAAAACACAGCCTTTGAATGGTGGAAGAAAGAAGAAAAAAAGAACAGTTGGGATACTCTTCCTGGAAAAGCAACAACCTTAAACAGTCACCTTTTTCAGTTCAAATTCAGAACACTGAGTTGTAAAAGTAAAAACCCTGGAGCAGAGTGAAACCTGCCATATTTCCAGAAGCTGAGCTCACAGCAGAGGCTAAAACCCAGGCCCCACAGCCCCACTTGAGGCAGCCAAGACCATACAGTGCTCTGCACTATGCTTCCCTCCCACTTGTACCTTCCTGACTTGGTAAAGCTCTCCTGTTAAGCATGAATAATGAACCGATCTGGGTTAAAAATGACTTTCTTTTCCCTCTCAGCTATTTTTTTTTAAACCAGATCATCCTCAGAAATCCCGTCCACAAGGCAGCTCTGCAAATCATTCATGTAGCAGAAGGGCTGCTGCCCAAGTGCAAGGGCAGAGCAAGCAGTCCCAGGCTTAACACAGCATTTGCTGGTGATCATCTCTCAAGAAACCATTCCTGCATGCAAAACTCCATAGGTTAGCTATACAGAACTACTGTGGAGCACCAGGTCAGAGGAGAAACTGCTCTTTCTCTGCTTGTTATTGCTTCTTTACTGAGGCCATTACTCTCAAGTATCTCTGTCTTCATCTAATTCTGCATCTAAAGTGAAAGGTAGACTCTATGCCTGTGTTCCTTGCATCCACATTATGTGAACTCAGATGCAGCTTCTGGGGAAAGCCAGGTCCCACAGCCACCCTGAGGAAGGACCCAAGCCCATACCTTCCTGCATGGCACTGCCTGGCAGATTGGTCTGTCCATATTTCCCTCTTCAAGCTACTCATGCATATCCCACCTGCACTTCCACAGGCTGTAAGGCCTTCCCTAGGAAGGCAGAGGGGATTAACTGGCAACCAGAGCACTGCCTGCCCAGTGTGCCTGTGCTGAGCATAGAAGTCTGTGGAGCTGTTCTGGGGGATGTGATAAGCATGAGCCTGCTTTCTGGCTCCTGCAATGATTACAAACATGCCTTCTCATTGCTTCATGCTTATTACTTCCCAGTACCGTGTCCTGGTTCCCTCTTGCAGCTTATGAAAGCTTGTGAACATTTTTCATTAATGTCAGGGTGCATATTCCATAAGTATCCTCTGGTTTTATCTGCAGGCAATTACTAAGCTGCTTCTTTCTTATCTCTCCCATCCTCCACTGGGATGTCACCCATCCCAATATCTGCTCTACCATACTGCCTTACTACCTGTCCCTCCTTCCTTTCAGTCATGTATCAGCACTATCTGATTTATGCAGCAAAACAAGGGGAGATCCAGACTATGAGCCTTTTTTTTTTTTTTCTATTTGCCATTTTCACCTTGAGTCCTTTGCTAAGTCTACTTGCAGTAAATCAAATCCTTTCTCACTGTACAAGAATCTCTTTGCTGGAATAGTCTCTAGGACTGATTGTTTCTCTATTACCTTTGCATAATGCCCTTCTCAGAGCCTGTACAAAGTACTTTGCTTTCTGATGTGAGGCCAATTTAAATATCCCCTGCTGTACAAGTACCTGTCACACTTCAAAGGTATGTTGTAGACCTTCATCCAAAAGCAACTGTGCTGGCAACTCATAACTGCTACTGCTTCAGCTAATTTTACAGGAGAGCTTCCTATTCATTTCTGGCCAGAATGAATATCCAACAACCACCACCTGGAACAATTGCTTATTCTTCCCTGCAACTGCACTGTTTCAAAAAACATATTTTCCTTTTCTATCTGCACACACCATATTTTCCTGAGGTGAGGCAGAATGCAGAACTTCCTTCTCAGTTTTATAAATGTCTGACTGCTTCTTTACTCTTTAGTCCTATGCCATAAAACAGCAGGCAGCAACATTTATCCTGGAAGTCATGAATTCATTACTCTCAGATATAAGCAAATACATTGACTGTGCTATAGAGTAATTGCTCACATTGAAATAGTCTCTCATGTACATTCACTGTTAGAAATGTATTCAGCTCTAGTTCCAGTACTCACTCTGACACATAGTTTAGTAAGCTCTGCCCGGCCACCATGTTCTGAAAATGAATGAATTTAGGAAGAAGATATTGATTCATTTCAGTTGGGATTTACAGTGACTTTATTGCACCCACAGCTCCTTAAGCTGCCATCACTCTTTGGAGTACCTGCAATCAGTGCAGCCCTTTTCATTAATTCCACAGAAGAAATCATGCTCTGCTTTTACAATTTATTCAAGTGCTTTTTGCCAGGCTTTTGCAGCACATGTACCTCAGACCTAGATAAGAGGAATTCAGAAATTAGTTTATCAGTATATGCCTACTAAAGACAGCTCAGCATTTTTCTTTTCAATGTTCCTCATGTCCACCCTGTTTTTTTGGATCCTAATTTCTATCTAATTACCATTACCTCAAAATACGTTTGGACAAGTTATCCCAAGAGGAAGGCCGCTTCAGCTTTGCTTTTTGCTGTGATGTCGTAAAATCACACTCATTTACTTTAAGCCTGACCTAGGGCATTTGTCCACTGCCTCCTAGATCCTTGAAAGTCAAGAGTTTTGCTGCTCCTACATATACTTACATTTTCAATACCATACTGTGAGTCCTTGTGTTAATGATATATAGGCATATTGTCTCTCTTTATACACATATGTTTCCAGGGAGCAATGCTCTACCCTTTTAGCCAAGAAACACTTTTCTGCTAAGCATGTCTATTTTTGCATCTTGTCTGGGTGGCAAACAGGGTCACCCCAAACCTGGGCCAGCTGCTCTACACTGCGGCTTTTCCTAAAAGTGCTATCAAAACTCATGAGTGCTGAGCTCTAACTCCTAAATAACACAGCTTCATCCATTCTTCTGGAGCCCTTAGAATATCCTGACCCCTATCCTGACCAACTTTTTTTTATTTTATTTTAAAGCCTCTTGCTGAACCCTTCATGAAGCCAGTGACATTTCAGTGTTAGAGCCTTCTGTGGCTGGCCTCAGTCAGAGCTGTCTCCCCACCTCCTCCTAGCAACAGCTCCTGTTTCTATATAGGATGCTTAATTGTCTCTCAATTCCAAGCATTTTAGTCCAAACTCCAAATGTCATCTTCCTTTAAAAAAAAAAACCTCCTGGCTGGTGGCAGGCAGTTGGGTGAGTTCATCAGAACTAATTCCTCTGTTAAAAGCTGTAGCAGGCACATCAAATCCAGTCCATCTTTATACTTCATTCCCCTCCAAGCTCACTGTTCTTGATGAAAACATGCCTTTAGCTTGAGAAACCTACTTTTTCCGCTCCATGATCAACCAGCAGCTCTTTTCCTGCCTGCATCTTCCATAACAGGGATTTCTTCCATCTGCATGCCACATCCACACTCACAGCACCTAATTAATCAGTTATAATCACACTACATTCAGTCAGTAGATATCTGCTTCTCTCCAACCCCAGATATTGAATATTCCCACCTCACCTCCTATCCTTCCAGCTTCTCCCACTGCAATACAAGCCCTACCTACATTACATCTGTATTTTCTTACTCTTTTCACTCTCCTTGTCTTCTGATTGACAATTCTGTAAGTGTTTTTATAAGATACTACAAAGAATTTGACACGTGTTTTGCTTTTGTTAACAGCGAAAGTATTTCTGGTGACCAATATTATTATTACATTATGCCTAGTGGGATAATCATATAAGGATTTCAACCTTTAAAGCAATGTTTTTTTTCTTTTTTTTCTTTTAATCATCTTTTTTACTCAATAAAAGGTGAAGTAAAGCCCTCAGTTTCTGTATTGACTGCATCCCACATGGAAGCAAAAGTTTGGCTGAGCTTTTCCTCATATAGACTAGATTTTATGGCATTTGTGCGTGTGCCTCAAATCATGATCGATTTCCATAGCAAGGTATCCACTCTTTCCTTACATCTTTTCTGTGTAAATACACACCTGCATTGAAGAAGCTTGCTGTAGGCTGACTTGCCACCTACCCATCAATACATTTGTAGTTGAACACAAAAAAGCAGGATTATGAAATCATTACCACCACAATGGCATGAAGAAGGCCTGTGCTGAGCAGGAGGCTGACTCCACTACTGGCCACAATGCTCTTCTTCCATGCTCTTCTTCCAGTGAGGAGGCATGACCTCCTCATTGAAACTAAACAAAACAACACAGATCACATTAGAAGAACCCAAAACTGTATCCACCAAAGGTTTTTTGCAATTGCATTTAGGGTATACTTCCTTTTCTAGATGTCTCAGCATGTTGCTCTCTCTGTATTGTTTAAGGCCATGTTAACTGCTAGCAAATTTCAGCTGCAAACACTCAAGCTCCTGCTGCAGTCCATGCTAGGGCAGGCTCTGATTTTTATGAACTTCTGACTCATTGTCAAGAAAGAAAAAAAGCTGGGGGACCCAGGTTTAGGCATCACCTGATACAAAAAAGTCTTTATCAGCTGTTGAAGACATGTGATGTAGGATGAACTTTTCAAAACTCTGCTTCCCTTCCTGCCAGCTTTAACCTTGAAAGGACCAATAGCAATCAATCCAAATGCTTGGAAGGTCTGTTCTATAGGATTTTCACCTAAACTGTTCAATACAAAATGTTATATTGTCTGTTAGGAGTCATAAGGAGCAAACAACTTTGGATAAGTAATTGCATAAATGGTGACACAAAGTTCCATATTTTACCAGCTTCTCAGGTAACATCTCCATTTACAGCTAACATGTTCCTTTGGCTGCCAGCATAACAAATGCAGTTTGTGACGCAAGAGCAAACCTGGCTCTTCATGATTCTCTTATCAACAAAACAAAAATGTAGCAGATTACACTCTGCTTCCAGATGAACTCGTGCATGAGGAAGCTTACTTTCATCCTGCAATTGGCTGTTAATTAGGTATATTTTTTTATACTAAGGAGACCGTAAGGCTGAAAAAAAAAAATCTTACAGAATTTTTGTAATTAATGAAAAAGTGTATCTAAGTCCACAGCTTGAAAAAATATACTCAGGAGAATGAAAAATCTTTCTTTGTTAAATTTCACACTACTATGGTAAGTATTTGAATGATTAAGATCTGTGTTTACATTTTGGGGGTAGATCCACCATTAATTATAACTTTTGGTAGTTTCTAAATGGTTGAAAAAATATTTTTGCGACTTGCACAGTGCAACAAGGAAGAGCCTGAAATTACTTCAAAATAGCCCACTGTTACCAAGTGAGTATGTTACACAAAATAAAACATCTTTAGAGAATATGGCACACATCTCCAGCACAGTAACCCAGGATGGTCATGTGCTCTGAAAAGTACCTTTCCTGTGGCTTGAGTAGCTTGTTGTTGCTGCTTTGCAGGTCTCAAACGGGTACACTAAGTGAAATATATTAAATTTTTTATCATCTAAAATAGAGAAAGGTGAGGGATATTGATTAAATCTGTCCTGGAGATCGTGATAGAAAGCATACGAGAAAGGAAGTACCTGTAAAGTATGGAGAGGCAAAAATAGAGGAAGAGTCCAAGGAAATGGATAAGGCAGGGATAAAAAGATGTTCACAACGACAGGAGATGTAGTTCCATTGTAAAATGGAAGCATTATGGTTTCTGTTAAGGTCTTCATACTGCAAGCAGGGAGCCCTGTCTGAGCAGATGTAAGCAGAATATCCTCCATCGTTTCCTATTTCTAGTTTCCCACTAGTGAGGTTCTCTCTGCCATTACTGAGATGCACTCTCAGTGGCTTGAGTGTGGTTGTACAGAAGTACATACGATGCCAAAGCAGCAGTTAGACCTCACCTTTTCAGCACAAATTTAGCTCCAGCCTGAACCATTATTTTCAAGGTTAGGATTAGATCTTTAAAGAGGGTTGTTTTTGAGGAAAAAATTCTAATTAATGTAGTATCTAGGTAGCATCCATAGTGGAAAGTAATTTCAACAACCCAAAAGTTTTTATTTGTTTGTAAACATGATAGCCCTTCACCAAAACTAAACATCAAAAATAGTGTACTGAAGTAGATCTTCAGGATATTGATTACTACACATATTGTTCCCTTCTTCATTGCACTTTTCAGAGCGCTATTTTCCAGGGTGGCATTAAAGATTTAGCTGTCATGCTTACATGATATATAATCCCATGGTTTACGTGTCATATATGTGACTCAGAGTTAACTTGCCCAAGGGAGAGGTTTAGCAAAGATTTTTCGTACCACAGGGATTTGTTGCCTGGCAGAAGTCAGACCTAACCTGATGTTTTCCCATTTATGAACATTTTACATTGCCCTCCCCTTTCAGCACTAGCAAAGCACAGTGTCCATGTTTTCATCTCCACTTCCACCACCTCTTCACCCTTGGCAGTGGCACAGCTGTGCAGCTTCCTCCTGACTGCTGGGAAGACCCAGGATTTATTCCCAGACAGGAAAGCCCGTGTAGTGACCGCTGAATTAATTTCCTTTTGTTCTATTTTAAGAGAAATGTTTGGATTTCTGAATCCTGTAAATTGATCTTTTTTACCTGCCTCATCTCTCTTCCTGCCTTGTATTTACCAGCCAGTCAATGCACCTCAAACTTCTTCTCAGGTAGCCTCCAATAGAAAGTATTGTAGAGATTGATCCTCAAAGTCTGAGGAGATTCTTGCTTATAAAATGCACTGTCATTTTAACAAAGTGTTTTGTGCCTCAGTCAAGTCATATGAAGGCCACAATCTTCCATCTCAGCCCCTTAAACTGGATTTCTCCTCTGGCTTAAAATGAGTTCACTGTATATCAGTGGCATACAACTGATGTGGACAAATTCCTTTTTCCTTTGCTGCAGCCCAGGTGCCAGGCAGCTAGAGAAGGACTGCAGGACTGCATCAGGCTGCTAATTTCAAATCTCAGCCACCTACTTCACAGCTGGATCCTAAATCCCAACCTGAAGAAGCCGAGCATCACTGTCTTAACCCCATGTGAGATAAGATCTTCCCCATTCCCATGGGAGCACCATATTCACTTTCTCCTGCTCCAAAATCTGCAGGTGTTCCTCATGCCTGAGGCCACAGAGAGGACCCAGCAGCCCTGTCATTGGCCATGGCATTGACAGCTGCACCATTTCTCCAAGTAACCCTTCAATATTTATGAATAGAAGAAATGAAAGGGCAGCTGCTTATGCTTCTCCAAATGAAGTGTTCCTGGAATGTCTTCCTAAAAGCATCAAAACTCAGAAAAATAAATTCAGAACATATTAATTCTCTCAAGCTCAATACAACCTAAACCCTAAATTATCCAGTAGATTTATCTTCCCCTCTTATTTTTATTATTTCCAATCAGTTGATATTTTTCTCAAATTAACATATTGCTCATGTTTTTAGATGAATTTAAAACTCTGATCTTCTTAATAACAAAATCTCACATCTGCTAAAAGTTATGAGAACAGCTTTAGCACTGCACATAGTTCTAATTCTCTATTAGAAAAAAAAAAAGTAAATCTGAGCTAACAAGTATGTCATCCTTTGTCATCCTTTCTGATATGAATGAAAATGGGACATAAATAACACGTCTCGTTATTTTCAACACAGCGGGAAAATGACAACAATCTGGGGACAACTCCGGGGACTATAATACTGCGGCTTTTGCATCCCATGACCTTCTTCCCCTCTAATGGTTGCTGTAATTGGCTTTTCAGCTTTGGACCTAAAGCACAGGGGTAGCTTTTCATGTAAAGCATCACACTCAAGTGTGGGTACACTGAGGTGATCATGAGGCAATCATGTTACTGCTCCAGTTCAGCAGTTGAGCGGGAGGCCACTGCCTTTGGGTCGGATGCCTGCTCTGGTGATAACAAGCCCAGTCCGTCGCAGCTACATTCCACATCCAACTCTTCACGTGTTCTTCTCACACAAACACAAATGTTTATCCCACTTTTTCCAGTTGGCAGCTCCCTTAGAGGGCCACATGTTCTCCTAGATTACCACCACAACAAGGAATGCTGAGGAACTGTCTTCTCTCACGCATTGGCGCAAATGTCAGGGCATACCCAGCTCTCTGCCTGGCCAGAATATACCTCAGATGGTGCCAGAACAGCACTTTTCACCAACAGTAGCACTAACCTGACAAGGAATGCGCTCGTCTGGAGACGAGCCACTCCTTAGTGGTTACTGGCAAGCTTAGTGCTTTTGGAGGCCATAGACCCCTTTCAATCAAGTTTGAAAAGGAGAAGAATTTGCTTCCTACCTATCTGGAGTCCTACAAGTTTTGGGGAAGAAGAGGGAGCTAGAAAGAGACACAGGTGATCACAGCACCTTGGTCTCTCCTGTGGTGAGCATTTTACAATGAAGTTTCCATGCAGAAAATGGAATTAAGGGACAAAAGGCACAAATGTCATGGCAAAGCAGGCTTCATTAGCTCTGCTGCTCACAGAACAACTTTGACACTGGGCAATTATGCAGCCAATAACAACATCTTCAGCTCAGCAAAAAGTCTTAGATGAAGACAGGGGAGGTTTAGAGGCTGTTCAGTTACATGCCATCCTACACATATAATCATCCTCTACAACAATTTTATGTATTGGGATATTTTTGTCTTGTTACATAAAAGAATCCAAGAGATAGCTTAGGAAAGGAAATCAACTGTGAAAGTGAGCAAAATAATTGCCTTCCAAAAGAGCAGAAAGAGAAAAATAGTGTAAACAGCTTGTACTGACCAGGTGAGTTGCTATTTTATTTTCTCTCTCTTTTCTTTTTCCATGTAAAAAATGCTCACAGAATATACAATACAGTGAACTCTATTTCTCACAACTTTCCTGTTTTTAAGCCTCAACACTATTTTATTTGCTGGCTTGTTCTTAAAGTTGATGGAAATAATTAAGGAGGCGCTTGAAAGACTTCTATTGCTTTTGGCTGATTTCATCCTTAGGCTTGTGTTGATAGAAAGCAAAACTGGTACTTGTTAAAACCTAATAAAGGCATCAGTTTTTCTCCAAAAATATGATAAAAAACCACCTTAGGATATATTGGAAATATTCTGGGTTTCTTTTACAATGGTTCTTAGAGGTCACTGGAATTGCTAGGCTGTTCTGCAGTGTGATCCTCCTCTTGCCACGGGGCACACGCTCCTCCTCTGTCAGCTCTCCTAACGTGGAACAGTGGACAGCCAGATGCAATTAGGAACAATAACCATGCATAAGCTTTCGCAGGCATATTGTTTTAAATGAATTTGTATGTTGAATCTATATGGAGCCTGTCCAAATGCCCTGAAGCAAGAAATGTCATTTATATTCGTATCCTAGAGAGGAGGAGAAAGTTATTCTAAAAGAATTAAAGGCTGCTGAGCATGGAAGAATGCCAGGCTTTCAGACAAAATCTGTGTTGCAGAGCATAGGCACAAGACAAGTATTGTTCCTCTTTGTAAAGCCACTTATTTCTACGTGGATTCTGTTTGTCATCAATATCATCAGGTTTCAGGATGCTGCACACCCATGGTATTATAACATTTTCCTGTAGGATAAGCAATTACAATGAGATGCTGCAGGGCATGAGAGGAGGAAGAACAATTGATATACTACTGGTTTGTTCTCACTACATCTCTTAGCAATGGCCTTTGTCCTCATGGACTGTTCTGTACCATCAGGTGTATTTTCTGGATGGTGCATCAACTATTCTCCCCAACTGTCTGCAGCTGTGGCAAAGCGTCCAGGAGAGATCTGATGAAGAGTAGGTCAGGCCTCAGCAAGTCTGCTGCTCTCTCAACCTTCCTGTGATCTCAACAGAGATCTCCTTAGGTGTTCTTCAAAGATTAACACACCAGATCTATTCTTTTGGTCTAATTCATTTATGATTTGCATTATGCATGTCTTTGCCTCCTCTAAGTCATGTTGTTTTCCTGCAGAGCCCTGAATAACTGAGAGTAAGGGCTATCCTGCTGATAGGGTCAAGAGTACTTCACTTAAAAGCTGCAAAAATACACACCTCACCACTGTAAAAGGTCCAGGATCACCTTAATTTATAACAGAAAAGGGCACAGGCTGACACAGACAGAAGCAAATCTCCAGCTGCACAGAATAATGAAGGTTTCACATGCTGATACAAGATTGTCCAAATAACACCCTACTCAACTGAGAGTTGAAGTTTTGGGCTCTGGCTGTCTCACAGAGGAACATAGAGAAATCAGCACTATCCTGCCTGGCATCTTTGCAGATGCACAGAAGGGTATGGACCATGTATATGATTCCCTGGCATTCAGGATGGTGTTCTGAAAGAGCGGAACACAGGGAGACAGGCCTACATGTGTGTGCATGATTAGGACAAATAGGGGCTTGATTTGTTTGAGTGATTTTAACATCTTCAGTTAAATCCCTTTTCCAGACCCTACAAAACTCTCTCTGCTGTTCCTGCCACTTCTAATCCCCCTTTCACTGTTTTAGAGGAGCACCCAATCTGTGCACCAGAAAGAAGCCACAGTAGTGTGGGTATCTGCAGATGGTACAGGGTGCCCTCAGAGCCAAGAAATGGTAAGTGACGGGATTTAGGAGACATGCTCATTTTAGTCATTTAACGCAAGCGCACAGCAAACCCTATTCAGCGATCCACAAACCCAAACCCTTAGAAACAAGTCAGCAGTAAATGGAAATGCAATTGTTTGACTCTGCAATCAAGAATTTGCCACAGACTACACATGCAAAGAAAGCTGAAAGACTTGGTTTTCTCCAATTACTCAGTCATTTCCCACATTGCTGTGTGCCAATGAGATTAAAGACTAATTTTCTTATTTTCTGTGATGTCCAAGTAGTATTATCCTTCGTCTTATCCTTCCTTCCAGAAAGTAGGTGCTGACCTGTACAGGTGACAAGCCTGGGAATACAAAAGCACCTTGTCTATTTCCAAAGAGGCTGTTTCTCTCTAGCCTGACTGCATCAGCAAGTGATAATATGGAGCAAAGACAAAAAAGGGGATGAGAGAGGTGATGAAAGAGATGTGCACGGCAGGAGCAGTAGAGGAAATGGAGACAATAGAGGACAAGGCAGAAGGGAGCAAGAAGGAGACTCTAGTTTAGCAGTAATACTTTCCTGAACTAAATGCAAGTATTCCTGGCAAAAATTTAAAAAAAAAAAAGGAAGAAAAAAGAAAGAAGAAGAAAAAGGAATGATCATTATAGTTCAGCCTTGGTCTGCCAGAACCAGCCATAACTACCTCTCTACATACAGTGGGAAACACACAGCTGCATGTCACTTTTGCCACTGGGACTGAAGGAAGGGTAAATCTGAGGATGCAGGATAAATCAGTGGCATGGGAGAGCACAGAGATGATTCTCCCATCAGCCCAGTGAGATCTCCTCACAGCCTCTAGGAGATCAGCCTTGCAGATCTCCTAGATCACTGCTGATTTCAAAGCAGTTTGCCTCACTTTAAAGTACAGCATCACATATGTGAAAGCAAGGAAACACCTAAGCACTTCTTTGCATACCACTGGCTTTCCAAAAATGTTTTCTCACTGCTTTGGACTCTCAGCTACTGAGCACATTGACAGGAGAAAAAATATACTTGTGAAACCTTGTGTGTGACAGGAAAGAAGAAGCTGATGGTTTTCCTGCATTGTGCAGTTCCCCTGATTCTTTCTCCCTTCCCTTCTCCTCAGAAAAAAAAAGTTCAAGAGAACAATCAAACTGGGGCAAGACGGTCATTTAAGTAGCATCTGAAGTCAGCACCAATCCAAGGGGCAGTCTGCTCTGTGTGTACACAAAATTTTCAGCTGAAACAACAAATAGAACAGAACTGGCTCCCAGAGTTTTGAGTAGTAATAAAAAGATTTCCATGAATGTCAGCTATAAGTTACAGAGAGATGGAGCCAGATGGGCTCCCTCACTGCAGTACCTTTTTTTTCTACATGCCAACTCAATAAATGTCATCTGACAACCCTAAAATTGGTTTGTTCTTGTTTTTTTACACATCAGGATCTGAATTCCTTCAGGCTTAAGAGCAGATTCAGGGCCATGCTGGCCCGTAGTCTAACAGAGGATGCAAAGCACAAGGCAGTGAGGGCCTCTCTGTGTTCCCTGCAACCTGCTAGGACTCTTGGCATTGAATGCCAAAACTATGCCATTTCACCACCCCAAAATTTTAGGTGCTGGTAAAATGGTCGTTGCCTATCTTTGAGAAGTCAAGCCACTGGTACTATCGTTAGTCAAGGGTTTGTGCTCCATGGGAACTGTTAGATACCATGCTCCCGATTAATCATTTTCTTTCTACAGTGGTATGAAGCTGGTGTAATTAGGCCCCAAAGGGAGCAAAATATCAAAAATTTTCAGGTTTGCCTTTCATCTGATTTTTCCCATAAATGCAGCCTCTGTGTTGAGTCCTTCATTCCTTTTTTTCCTCCCCCGTCAGTCTCCCCTGACTCTGGGCCTTTACCCCTCTGGCTTATTTCAAACCTCACTGATGAAGAATACGAGCCAGAAGGAGGGTTGCTTGCCTGGGGAAAAGAGCCAAAGAGGACATCTCTTTCACAGGCATTGATGAATGGAAGGATGAGGTCACAGTAGCTCTTCCAGCAATGTTCATTTATTCTGCCTCTCTTAAAACAGACATTAAAAAGTAAATGTCATAATTTAAATCACTTGCTTATCTAAATCTTCCTCCTAAAAACCTACCTCCTAAAAATCTTCCTTCCTTCAAAACCCTGTCTTACAGATAATGGAGTCAACAAGAGTCTTGAATTGCACCTATCAAGCAACTACTGCCCCTGAAAAATTTTTTACTCTTCTGTGTTGTTTTTCTATGTTTCTGGGGTAGATAAATAAGAACAGTAATTTCTTGACATTAAAAAAGAAGTGGGGCACAGACATACAAGAAAACTGCTTCTTTATTCAAACTAATTTCTGTGGGGAAAAAGGAACTGGCTACTGGAGCTACTTCTAAGCAACCAGATCATCATGAGATTCAGAAATACATATCTGGGGAAAATAAATATCCCAAACACACCTGAATATAGGAGAGATCCAGATGTCATTCTTTTTCCATTCCAGGAAAGGGGAAAAGGTGTCCTACAAAAACATAATTTTTCCCTGTCTCAGGAAAAACTGCATTAATAAAAAAGCATCACAATATGAATCTCTGCCCTGGCTTCATCTGTTAAGCCACTACAAGGCTCCAGAGAGTCTTCAGAAAAATAACACTAAATAGAAATGAAGACCAGCCTCAGGTTTATCTCTCAGAGTCCTAAAACCAGGAAGAACAGTTAAGTCCATGCTGCCAGGGTACAAAATGTACCCTGAATGGTGCATGGTACATTTGCCTTGGTTGCTTCATTGGTAGCTGCTAATGTAAAAACAGACCTTACTGAGCATTGGTTTGATTTTTGATTGACCAAGTCATGGTTTTTTTTCATCAATGGATGAACCACGAAGGAGTCAAAAAGCAGCTTCTGCCTATCCCAGAGGAGCAAAGAGGTTATCTTGAGGCACTCTCTCCTCTTGGAATGTGTGAGGCAGACAGCATGGAGGAGACTCAAGGCTGATAAAGCTTCCCTAGGAAAATTTCTCCCCAAACACTCTCCTAGCAACTTTTTCTGTAACACTCTCCTGATGCACTAAGGTGTAGAGGCTGCAGTTACAGGACAGAAGGGCGATGAGGGATAATAAATAGGTACCAGCACGCTGAGCTTATTTGGAGGTGAAACAGCCAGCTGCAACTTGAGGATAAACTTGGGTGAATCATAGAATCATAGAATCATAGAATCAGACGGGTTGGAAAGGACCTCGGAGATCATCAAGTTCAACCCTTGATCCAACCCCACTGTGGTTACCAGACTATGGCATTAAGTGCCACGTCCAGCCTCGTCTTGAAAACCTCCAGGGATGGAGAATCCACCACTTCCCTGGGCAGCCCATTCCAATGGCTGATCACTCTCTCTGTAAAGAATTTCTTTCTGATATCCAACCTAAACCTCCCCTGGCACAGCTTAAGGCCATGCCCTCTTGTCTGACGGCTGGTTGCCTGGGAGAAGAGACCAACCCCCACCTGGCTACAACCTCCTTTCAGATAGTTGTAGAGAGCGATGAGGTCTCCCCTGAGCCTTCTCTTCTCCAGGCTAAACAACCCCAGCTCCTTCAGCCTCTCCTCATAGGACTTGTGTTCAAGTCCCTTCACCAGCCTCGTTGCTCTCCTCTGCACCTGCTCCAGCACCTCAATATCCCTCCTGAACTTGGCCTTAGAGAATAAACTATGCTTTGGCAGGGCTGTAGGTTGCTATTTCAAGCACAGGAGGGACAGTTTTTGGAATAAAGTTCACTGCATAAGTGATCTATGGGTAACAATTTATAATATAAAGTAACCCAAAAGTACAAGCACAGTCCTCTGGAATCAATCCCAGGATTTCCCTCTTTGATTGCTAATTTCTTGACATCCCAGTCATTCTTTATATTAGTAATATCTCCTTTCTTTAAATCCACCATTTACCTAATTTTTCTGCTCTTTATTTATTAACTAAAAATCCTTCCTAATTCCCATCAGTCTTCAGCTAACTTTCCAAGTGTTCCTCCTCAGTTTGCTATCTTTTCTGCATCCCCACCTCTATGATCCACTTTCTCTTCATAAATCAGTCTTCTGAAACCTTGCTAATATTCATTCCTGTTTATTCACAACTGTCCAATGAGCTCTCATAATAATGCTCATGTTTTGGAATTTCCAAATCCTTTCCAGGGATTCAAGATCTGTGCTTTCCATACGTTTCTTCAAATTTCCTTCTAAGCCTTCAGCTTTGTGCATGAAAATGGCAAACAATATTATAATGTCATTTTATCAGAAAAAGCTTACTAAATTACTGTGCGCAGTAGATACTCTGAGCATGTATGGAGCAGCTCTAACCTACCAGAATTTCCTAGCAAATCTGCATCTCTGTGGAGATACAGACTCCTTGAGCTATCAACTGCTTTAGCTATCTGCTTATAAACTTGTCATGTCTGACTGGAGATGAAGGAGGACTCAGTTCTGCTGACCTGCAGCTTCCAGAGTAGTGAAAGGTCAACACCTGAACGTTGTGGTACTTGTGACCAAAGACTCAGTGTCTCCCACCTGTGTCACTTGTTTGATTGCTAAACAAACTCCACACCCATCAGTCAGCAGGCTTATTGCTACACATTGGACACACTCTGCACCACAGGTTACCTCGTTCTTGCCTTTCTTCAGCCTTTGCAGCCCCTGCATCACGCTGCCTCCACCAGCTGCTGTGGCTGCAATGCGTGGTTGGGACATCTTCACCAAGGTAAATCACTTGCCAGCGATGCACTCTCTGGCACCTTATAGCAGGATCTCCAGAAGCCACCACTCTGTGAACACGAGGTATCCAGGGCTTCCCAAACTCCATTGAGCATTTCTGCTCATATCTGTGAAAGACATAGACCTGTACAACACAGCCTGGAAGCACCTCCACGGAGTCTGCAAATATGCAGATTACCCTGCATTGCCACAGACATAGTGATGAGTCCTTAAGCCCACCCTCCTCCTGAGTACAGTGGAGCACCAACAACTCCTTTTTCCTTCCTCAATTCATGTTTATTATTTCATCTTGTTCCAGCATTTTGTGGTTTATGAACCCAAATACTTTCCTCCCTCCCCATCCCCATGCTGTGCTTCTCTACATCCTGCTTGTAACCTCTCTACTACGTCAGGTGCTGCACAATATGCACAAATTTGTTTTACATGTACTGGCTGGCACACAGTGCTCCTAGCAGCTATTCAATGCTTCTTAACTTGGTATCTTGCTACTCACATTTTGAGCAGCTTTTAAGTAATCTTCTATGTCCTCCTACTGAGATCTACTAATGCCCACCCACAATCTCCGCTTCTGGGCCCTTGCTTGCTGCTTCTCCTCCCACCAGTCCCTCCAGCCCAGAGGCCCCAGGCTGACATCCTCCCCAGCATCCCAAATCTCTCTTTCCCTCCATTTTGTAACATTTTCCCTTTTGGGATACCAATTTCTCTCCCTGCCCCCAATACCATCTCATCTACTGATTACTTAAAACTCACGTGGCACTTCTGTCACCATTTCCATATAAAAGTGTGCGGAGTTTCTGTGACAAAGCTGTCATGGCAACTTGAAGTTCACATTACACATAACCTGCAAAACTGCATATTATTAAACATGTTCTGATGCTCACAATTACTTACAAATTATTCCATTGCCAAATCCCACTGCTATATTCAGTCAACATTTGTCATCTGGAAGGAAAGTTGCTGTCGCTTCAGGGCATTGATGAAGGAGTGTGTTCTTCTGTCACGCCTGCAGCAGACTTGGAGGAGATCAAAGTCTCCAATACTTTTCTGGCTCAGCTGGTGCTTAAGAGGATGGACTTAAGAGTCTCAGTAGGATGGGCTGCTAGGGAACACAATCACTTCTGCATGCATCTAGTGAGCCCTAAAAATGTCATACGATAGCTGTTGTCAACCTTTGTCAAGGACATTCCTTGTTACCATTCACATTTTGGTCAACTAGTCTCAAATAAATGCATGGTGATAGATCTAGACATAAGTTAGATAATCCATAACACCAAGCTGAAACTCTAGTAGATACTAACAATATGGTGTTCCCCTCCTTGGAGCCCACAGAAGTGCTACATAAGCCTGACAGAGCCAGGTATTTCATACACATCTGTGCTACTGTAAAGACATTTCATTCACTAATTTGATTTCCCATTTCAAGTGAATTATGAACACCTATTCTGAATATGGCTCAGCCTCTGATAGGTGGCAGATGGAATTTCCTTTTATTTCATTAGGCAATGAGGCTTAGGTTAGCAGAGAATTTTTATTACCTTTCTGATTTTAACTTCAAGTGTATGCACATGCAAGTATTTTTCCATCTGTTACCTGATTATCTTCTTCATAGGCTTCAGACATTACTGGAACTACTTCATCTTGAAAAATATTCTTGCTCTAAGAAAGAATACTGAGACTCCTGAGGATTTTCCCTGTGGAAAGATAAAAGATTTAATCAACTATAATGCATTGACTGATTTCTAATTTTTAAATTCCCCATTTTTTAACTCCCAACAAACTTTTTTAATGTACAAAATCTATATTAAAAAATTAATAATGAATCAACTTTCAAGAATTAAAAAATTACCTAATAAACAGTTTAATCAAGTAATAAATCAGCTTGCTTCTTCCTCTCTATATGCAGAGTGACTTCTGATTTATTCCTTTTTTGACAAAAAATTACATTTACTCTGCATTCTCTGAACAGCTTTAGCCTTTATAATTTGTATTTGATCCTACTGGGACATCCTGGACCAAAAAGTTCATGAGAAGACAAAAATGTGCTAAAGAATTTGTAACTGTTTTAGACTGAGGTCAGGCAAAACAACATATATTGCTTTCCCACAGACATTCAAACACCACCAAGCTCAGCACCATCCTGAGGTACTTTTTTGGCATTATCAAGGGAGATATTACAGTTTTCTCCATCTTTTCCTGGGAGTTGTCACTATTTTGGAGAATCTGAAGGATACCCACCGTGATGTGTTACAAATTCATTTCTGTGTTGATGGATTCTGAGTGCAAGAGTGGCTGTGGATAGATTATTTTCAAGACAGGATTATCTGGCTTGAATCCTACCCCTCTAATGAAGTTAGAAAGACAGTTTTTTCTGTGCACTGTGTTGGAACACTCCAGGACACACTCCATGGCCTCATCCCAGTCACAGTACCCAAGCCTTCTCTATAGAGTTACATTTCTCCCTCTCTGATTTTACCAAGAGAGCAGAAAAATTATGATGGGTTCTGACTCATTACTGAAGGAGTTATTGCTTGACAAACATCCATTTCCTAGATGAATTCCTTTACTTTCCATCTTGTAGCAGCTTCTATGAACTTTCTGCCCTCCACATACTCTCCATTAGCTACCAAATTACCTAAGCACTTTTTTGATATCTCACAGTATTTCTCAGCTTTTTCTGCCAGGGCATCAGAAGCTGTAGCATGTATCAGCTCTCACTTCTTTAATCTTTTGCTTGAGTTTCCAATTTTCACCTTTGTCTCTATCTTTACAGTGAACTTTTCACATCCTCTTTCAAGGCCTCATTTGGCTCTGCTATAGCCATAGCTCACATCTCAAACCCTGAACAACTGTAGCTGTGCTCTATTCTTGTCTATATTCTGCTGTTAAAACCAAAACCAAAAAACCAAACACATATAAAAGCCCAAACAATAACAAACAAACCAACCAAAAAAACCCTGCAACCCACACTTAAAACCACACACACACATACACACAAAAGATTCAGGGATTTCCAGCACCTCTTTCAAATACATTGTGATTAATTTGTATTACAATCCTTTTGAGGGATTCAATGCCTGCTGCTGCCAAATACTCACCTATGCATCTTTACAGAAGACCTAGTATCCTGCATCTCTTACCTCCCAAAAACTCTAGTTTATATTTTCAAGAGCAGTAAGAGCCCAATCTGCAAACTGGATACAAATAGCGCTGTATTTGTCCCACTAGGATCATCAGATTCTTGACCTCCTTGAACCTTTCTAACTTTAAAAACCCTTTCAAAATCCCTGCCTACAGTCTAATGCCTACAATCCACAGTACTAATGTCTAACTTTCTCTTTAACCCTTTCAGTGCCACAGTAGTTCCAATTAATTTTGGTCAGTTATGATTACTTTGCATTGCAAAGTCTTTTCTAGGAAAAGATATAGTAGAGTTTTCCAGTGTAAGTAAGCATTCTCACTCAGTGTTCCACTTCAGCCTTTTTCCCCTTCTTACATGATAAACTGTTTCATCTCACTTGCTACAATTGCATTCAGATTTATTGATCCTGTACATAAATGGTCTCCTTTTATTGAATTTCCCAGGGACCTATGAGATTTCCCCCAACACAAAAGGATTTCCAGCTGTTTGTAAATGTTGTAAAGAGCTGCTGGCAAAAAGAATCCAAGAATCCAGCATTGTTTAGAAGAGAAACACCTGTCTCAAGAGGCAAATAGAGATATTTCCCAGAAAGCAAACCTTACAGAATAGTCAATAGGAAAGAAAACTTCCAGAGGGTGCACTTGATCCCACTGTCTATGTCACTGACAACGATGTTAAACAGTGTCAGTTCCAATATCGACCCTGAGGAGCACCATTCGTCACTACTCTCCACTCTCCTGCCCAACCATATCGCCCATACTTCCTCTCTCTCAGTCTCTCTCTCCTCTTCCAAACCCCAGATTCTCCTTCCTACAGGTGGCTTTCTCCTTTCTTCTCTGAGATCCCCTTCAAAGCCTGCTCTCACCAGCTTTTGCCCCAGCCTTTTTCCTTGCTGTCAAAATCTCATCTTGCATTGGCTCACTGAGCCCTTCCTCACTCACGCGCAGCTTTTTTCAAGCCTTTTGCTGCTGCAAGGCCAGCCAGAACCTTCAGTAGTTCATATTCAGAAGTATCCACTTCATCAGTCTCAAAATGATGTTGACAAAAGCTTTTCAAAGGATAAGTGAGTCACTGTTTCATTGACACTGTTTCATCCCTGCCCATTCTTGGACAGCTCTTTTAATAAACAAGTGACCATATCAGGAGATTTGTTCTACTGACACCAGTAGCAAGTACAACCAACAGAAAAAGTGTGTATTATGATGGTAATATCAGCTCAATACAGCATTTTGTAGCTCTTTTCATTTTCATTTAGAAACCCTATATGTTCTAATAGCACTGAATGTTTCATGTGTTTTGTTGGTCATGTTTCATCTCTAAGCCCCTCTAAGTCTACAGCAAACTGTAGACTTTGTGCTTCAACAAGCAACACTAAGAGGGTTACTAGAAGTCCACCCAACTTAAACTTATGTATTGCTACAGCAGTTACAAAGGATTTTGCTCAAATTGAGTTAACAGAATCTGCATTTTATGATAGGACAAAGATAACAAGTAAAAAGACACTAGCAAGAGGAGGCAGTATAAGATATAAAGGATGTTTGGAGGTCTCGCCACTAATATTCAAAAGAAACTGGATTCATAGCTCAAAAAAAAAAATGTGGTAAAAAGAATCCTAATTCATTGGATTAAACCAGACTACTCTGTTCTAAAGCATTCCTAGTTTGTTTCCATTCCACAAAGAAGTTTAATTTGGTTGCACTCTGTATGTGTAAAAAATACAGGTATTACTTGTTTGAAGTGATGGAGCAGAATCTGGTGCCCACAGCACTTAACACTAGCAATTACTAATGAAAACCGAGGATGATTACTGGATTTGCATACAAGCTGAAACAGGATCAATAATTTCATACTTCCACACTGCAGGGGAAGCATGCTGGACTGCAAGAAAAAATTTCTTTTCATGTGACAAGTGCAACAAATTGAATTTGCCAATCCATGATGTCCTTGTTTTGCATGGAACTTTGAGATGCCATTTTTACAGCCAGTCAGGGTCAAGATGAACCAGAACTGTGCCTCTGAGGATGGAAGACCAGTCTGTGGACTGCATTCCAAATAAGGCTGATATAGTAAACTCAGGTTAAGGCAGTAGGCAGGAAACAGGACTTCCATACCTGAATTCTGACATTGCCTAAGGCCAGAACACTACAGCTCAGAAGGTGAGGCAGATTTAGTAACACTGGACACATCTGTTTTCACAAGAACAGTAATTTAGCACCATCTAGATTTACCTGGTATTGAACAGTGCTCTTTTTGGAAATGATTTCTGGTGACATGATGGTGATATCAGTAGCAAAGACTGTGTTTCAAGGGAGAAACCAGTTTTCTTCTGGTCTCTGCTGCTGGAGGTTGTATCTTCCTTGGGGCACAATCATGTTGCTTCTTGTTCTTCTAATCTCTCCCTAGCCACAAGCTCTTCCAGTTTCTCTGAAGCTCTTTTTATTCAGAGTAGCAATGCAGATGGAGGAATACCTCCCTGGGGAAACGAGTCAGCTCCCAGCTTGGAAACAGAGCTAATTTTCAGATGTCCTTTTTCCCACACAAGGAAGGAACATTCATTCTACCCCTTCCTTCTCCCTTGCTTCGGTGTAAGAAAACAAGCATTAATAAATAGAGATAATCCAATTAATCCTTGTCCTGGCTGAACCTTTTTGCAAAACACAGTGAACTGCTGCCACTCTGGGAGTGAAATCAATGGCAGATTTGTATTTCAAGTAATACTGTAAATGTTAATGGTCCTATGAGTTTTTCTTTGTTATAAAAAGGTTATATATGTTTGTTATAAACAAAACCATCTTGAAATTCAGGAAGAAATATAACACCTGTTTGAATTTCCATTTTCAAATAAAACTTTTCCATAGAAATGCAGCTAACTGCCAGATCTGCAAAGGGAGTTTATAACTGTAATTCTTTTTTTTTTTTTTTCCCCATTTAGATGAGCCTTCAGGTTTCCCTGTTCTTCCATCCACACTTTTCAGAAAAACTGTGCTAATAAATGAAAAGATTCTAATGTGAGCTACCGTGCTGAGTCTTGCCTCAGAACTAGGGACTCCTCCCACAAAAAATAATTGCAGCTAAAGCTTCTTTATTTAACCCAACTCAAAGCCACAGGTATGAGGAACTACAGGTAAACTGGCACCACTCCTCCACCTAACACATCTCCTAACAAAATATTTGGAAGGCATTGCATAGCTCCAGCCAGCCTCAGTCTACAGAGGACATTCTTTACTCACATGTCCCAGAAGACTTGCTTTCTGTGCTTGGTGCCCTGCCATCCTTCCCCTCAGCTCAGCTTCTGCTCAAGAAACACTCCTTCACCAAACAAGCATTCAGAGAAAAGCCCCTAAGCACGGCCTGGGCTCATCTTGACTGACTGACGATGTGAAAAACCTTTCCTTCATCTGCTGAGCTCTCTCCTGGCTGCTGGGTCTTCAGATGAAAAGGAGTCTCTGGCACAGGTGGCCCATGTTAGCCACAGGTGAAGGGCAGAGCTGGACACAACCCTTGGGATGATGTCTAGCAGCGACAGGTCAGGAGCAAAGCATGTGGCAGATGGTGTGAAAAGAGGCAGAAGCCTGAATGAAAAGAGTGAGCTTGATCTCAGAGGAGCAAAAGGGCAGAAAACTTAGAAATCCTTGATGCTACAGTTACTTTACAGAAAGTAAATATATTGTTAAGAGGAAATATGTCTGTGGTCATGAATTAATACCTAGGTCACATATATATATGTGTATAAGCATGTACTGCCAATTTCCAAAACAAGACAAATGGTCCCCATGCTTTTCACTTTTGCTTGGCCTGGGAGATACAGGCAGGAACCATTTTTATATCCTTTACCTCTGCCAAATTCTAGCTACCATTTCTCTTGATTACTATGAGAGCCAGAAAGGGACTGTGAGGCTTTCTAGGAGACCATGCCTTCCCCACATCCTGCCCACATCCACTCTCTCTTCTCTCAGGTGAACAACAAGAAAGTTGTCATACTACAAGAACAGCAACTCTTTAAAAAGACATTAACTCTGATTTTCCAGTCTACAAAATTAAACCCTTCACTTACTCTCTACACTTTCCCACTGCATAAACCTGGACCACAACTGTAGTGAAAGCCAGACACGTAAACACCTCACCAGCTCCACATTCAGCTCCTCACCAGGACCAAATTAATGGTCATGTCTGAATTCTGGAACATCAAGACAACCCAAAGGGATCTTGGATTAAGTGTTAGCTGTGGTTAAGAGGGGATAGAAGAAAGTTATGTTTCATCTGTGATGGTGCCTTCCTTGTGTGCTATGCAGGATGCATTCAGTTTTTCCAGAAAAGTATTTCCATGTGTAGGCTGTCTGGACACCTTGCACAGAACCTCCAAGCTCTGCAACTTCTCCTTGGAAGCATTTTAAACATCCCAAATAGACTGAGAACCTACTGTGAGATTGAAGAACAGAGGGGGTCAAAATTCAGAGTTCAGGCTATCACTGAACAGACTCTTCAGAAGAGTTTTCCACCTTTTTGCATAGCTGGAAACCAGCAAATTTCAAATAGGTACTAAACACATCACTGGCTACTGTCACAGAATCATAGAATGGTTTGGATTGCAAGGGACCTTAAAGATCATGTAAGTTTTTTATATATTGATCAAGTAAAAAAGTAATTTAATCTGACAATCTGGAATTAGTAAGGAAAATCAGCTCAATGTAAATAGCAGGTTTTAATCTGGTTGAATATGTACTTTGTACTTATTTTTGAAACCACAGTTGAACTGCATCAATGAATAAACATTGATAACAACACAAATTTACGCAAAACTTACATTTCACTTTTACTTATTGTCTGTTTCTCAGGAAGAGAGAATACAAGGATGTGAATGTTCATATACCTACAGTGAGTACACTTAGAGTCCCACTGATAGCATTTTATTATTTTAGAACAAATGACATTTCTTATTTACTGAATTATTAACACTTCACTTGTGATTTGCTTTGGATGCCATATGGTCTGTTCTATTTTATAAAAGCAGTAATCTAAAACTGTTTTGAATGTACTGAAGAGAGAAGAAAAATAGTGAATTTATCCTTAAAATGTGCTGCATTTAAAACTGGTTTATTACAATGGAATTATAATCTGGGGTTTGAGCCTGAAGATTTTAAAACTGTTTAGATAGCCCCTCATAGGTAGCTTGTAAGCACAGACCCACAGAGCCAAGCAAGTATTCCTGCTTTTTTAACTTCCAGCCAGTTTGTTTGTTATTGCTTAGTTATTATCTGGAAACAACTATACTGAAATAAATGCAGTAAAATAAAAAAAGCATTTCATGAGAAGTTAGGGCTATAGAAAGCTATTTTATCAAATCAGAAAACTCTGGCCCCAGTTGTTCCACTGGAGCTTCCCCAAGTTTATCTTAAACTTAGGTGGAAAATATTCATCACTTTTTTGTTGGTTTTATCACATTAATTTATTTTACTTACATAATAACTGCAGGCATTATATTACATTTTCAAATGCAGCTTTGACCAGATTTAGGTTTTAAGATTGTATTACTTTTTTTTTTTTTTTAATTTAAAATCTGACTTACGTAATTGAACTATTTCTGTCTACCACCCCTGAAACACATACAATGAGCTGGCTTGAAAAAATGACATCTCACATGGTGCTGCTTAATCCTGGAAAAGTATCTTTCAATTTCCAAGTGGAGCTTTTTTCTGGTCTCTGTTTCATTAAATAAGAACATTTTCTCACAGAATCATAAATCTACACTGAATGGCAAAAAAGTCTGTCCTGTGAAATGTTTGCTTGACCTGACTCAGAGTGACCTCAGAAAAAGAAGGAAAAAAGCAGATGTGTTTTGAATAAGACAAAACATTACTTTGGGGTTTAAAGATCTCAATCACTATTTAAACTCACTGTCTGCGTACAAAAAATTGGTCAGAAATTCTGCTTTCTCCCAGTCTGGAAAAAAAAATCAATTCTGGAGACACAAAATGGAATTACCCTCCTGCCAGCTCTGCCCCAGACATGCTCAGGTTGGCCTTTATTTGCTGTGGGTTTATGGTGTGATAGCTTAGATGATGGTTCTATTTCCACCCTAATGCTTCCACTAAACACATCCCCTCAATAACTCCCACTCCTTGATGCTCCTGGGACCACTTTTGTTGCACCTTCAATCAACAGGTGTCCCCTCCAGCTTTGCATTCCCTGTTTGCTGTAATGGGTTAACAGTACAGCTTCTCTGAGAGGCTCTTAAATGGAACTCAAATAGAGAAGTGCCAACTCAAGAGGCTCTCTGTTGTTTTGCATTTAGAGGAAAGTGAGTGAGATGTGGTACGTTTTGATGTGGTTTCCCTTTGTACTCTTCTGCACAGATATGAATTACTATGTGAGGCTTAAGGTATGAAAACTGTTTGCTTTAGTCTGAATGATCTGAAGAGTCAAAAAGAAAATAGCCGCAAGACATCATTTAAAACAAATCTGGGCCCTGACTTAAATGGCCAAAAGCAGACAGGCAGATTAAACTGTGATTATTTAATGCATTATGAATCAGTGGGATATATTCACAGGACTGAGTCTAAGTTGTTGATATATCTTAGTTTGTGTCCTGAATTTCCAAAAGATCAGAGCTGTATTAATAGCAAGACATTACACTGCCAGTAATAATACCTGACTATGATTTGCTGCAGTTTTCTGTCTAATAAACAAGCCTGAGCATACTCAGTGACCACAGCATTGTGAGTGACATCTTACTAAAAGCTGTTGCAAAACAAATATCAATGCAGAAAAAAAATCCTTTTAGCTACATATGCAGATAATACATCAACCTTGCTGAGTACTTTACTGATGTGTCTAAATTAGAGATAAAAAATTCCCTACCCTTTCTCTATTTGAATGATTTAGTTTTCCCTTTTTTATCACTCTACAGAACAACTCGTTTCAAGTTTGTACTGGGGCTGGCAACTTGAACCTGTACAAAATATACATGAAGAGAAGAGAGAAGTCTATACACCATGGAGTAAGAAAATAGTGAGGTTTACATTCACCACTTTGTAGTGTTTGTGATGCTACAGATCAAGTTCTAATTTCAATTTTACTTGCAAAAAAAAGATACTTACCCACAGGCGTTGTTAGAAGGTAGGACTTTCCTGACACAGCAGCACAGCCATCCAAACTCATACAGCCGGTCAAGGTCCCACTTCTTCCTTCAGAGGGTGACTTTAGCAGAGATGTCAGAAAGAGAAGGTACAAATCCTGCTGCTCAAAGAGTGATAAGAAGAAGCCAAAATGACTGTGACCAGCCCAGTCTCACACTGTGTCCAGAGCTAGACCCCACAAGGAAATTTCTAAATTCTCCACTCCAGGCTTTCCAAAGCCAGAGGACAGGCCCTTAATACAGCAGAGCACACAATAGGAACTTAGTAGGCAGAAAAAGAGGTCACGGCATCCAGGTGAAACCCTGCTCCTGGATGGGTTTCCACCACCACTCACCTTACTCTCACAGTGAAGTGTAACTCCCACTCAGAGCACCAAAAAGCAGAGGTGGTGTTGGACTTCACATTGCACTGCCCTCACATCTCACCTCCTTTCCCAGAGCCAGATGGTGCTGTAGGCTGGCAAGGAGGAGCACCCTGAAGTAGCTGCTAAAAGGAGTGGGTCTTTTTGCTAAAATTCAAAAGAAAGCAAGGTAAATCTGAGGAAAGTCTATCTGAGGTAAGAGACAAAGGGAGCCTGCCTCTACCAGGTTTCCCTGTGTGACTGATGTCAACCCCCTTCACTGACACTTGATCCTTTCAAAACCACTTCTGGTAGGACACCAAGGAAGAGATCAATAGCTTAGGATGTAAGGCTGGGTCACTGATCCTACCTTTCTGCCTTCTTGTGGGTGTGCTCGTGAAGTGCTCACTGAGAGTGACTGCTCAGCCTCCTCCCTCCACAATACACTGCACCCCTAATGCTGCTCCCTAGATTTTGGGTGGAAAATTGCTGCTGTCTGTTCCTTTCCTCACAGCCCTCTGTTGATCCTCTTACTAATCACTTCAGGGCCACACCTTGAGACACTGGAAAAGGGTCTGCAGCAATGGCAGCAGCACAGCACATCTGGAGGAACCTCAATAGACAGAACTGTAGGGATAGAAGATGGAAGTGTCACAGTTGCATAAAGACAGCTGGGCAGGGACAAGCCATGGGTGCTTGGTAGTCAAACTGCACCCTAAAACACCACAGCTACGCTCTGTCACATACAGGGCTGAATTCCTGAGAGCAGAGTACATGCAAGGGGATTTGCAAGCAAAAAATATAAGGCATACTTTTTTCTTTATCCTATCCTTCCCTTCAAATTTCATGATATTAGAAGAAGAAAAAAGAGGGCTTTTCATGTCAAGCATTGGAAGAAACATGTTGCTTGACATGATTTTTCAAACCGGAAGGGCTGCAGAGAAACATACTGCATACAAGCACTGAACAAGCTGAATCATCTCAGGGTTATTGGCAGATATAGCCCACATGACGCTATGCACCAGGGGAACAGGTAGGGATATCTAGAGCCCCACATCTCCAGTGACAAGTTCACTGAAGTAGAATAGAAAAAAACTACAACTGGGTGCACTGCTTGAGCTACACAAACCCTCATTATTTTCCAGTGAAAAACACCTCCATGCAAAGAGCTTCTCTGATGAGTGAAATCAAGGACATTCCAAAATGATTCATGAGTGTGTAACCTGGCTACAGCTGGCAATAAGATGACTCTGCCTTGACAGGGATGACAGGCTGAAAGATGAGCTCCTAATGAAATTAAGCTCAAAAGCAAAAGTAGAGAAAGCTCTACTGGCTGATAATTTAACACAGAAAAACCTAAGATATAACAGCATACAGGAGTGCTCTTGTGTGCAGTCATGACCTGTGTGGTCATGTAATAAAACAAGTATCTGTAATAAAGCAGATATGAGCAAAGCCTCATGAGCACACAGAGGTGAAGGTACAACAGCAGGACAAGGTATTATTACAAGAGAAGCAAATGTTAGAAAACAGCAGGTTTGCAGCAGAGGTGGGCTGCATTGTGCAAAGCAAAGAGCATGCCTGGTGCACACACAGACCCACAAATAAACCCATTCTGGCAGAATTCAATGCAGCTACACTAGCACACAATATCAAGCTGTACAGAGTAGAAACAGGGACATAGATGGTTTGGGGATTGGTTGGGTTTTGCCATAGGGCAAAATAAGATAAAGGTGGTGATAAAGAATTTGTAACACCCCATGTCAACAAGTCTTAGAGAAATTTCCATAACGTTAAAAATCTGGAGACAAATAGACTTCAGCATAGTAAAAGTCTAAACATGACCACTGTCTTTGTGAACAAGACTAGGAATTTAAACAGTCCCCATATACAAAAAAGGTTATATTAAAATGCAGGTACGGTCAATGATAGGATAATGTCAGCATCCAGGCCCTTTCTATAATAAGTGTGTATTTTACACAGCACTAGAAAGAAAAGGCTTAAAACTATTGAGCTCAATAACAAATCCACCAGCAGTAAAATTCATAAAATGAAATCTCACACCAGAGGAAACTGAGAAAAGGTGTACTGATTAATTTAAAATCTCACTGAGATTTTGCAAAGCCATGTTATCTACAAGTACTGCTAATCATAAAAGCCAGAATAAAGGAGAGATGACAACTTACAAGGGAATTGTATAGTGGAGGTGGAGGAGCCCTTGATGTGGGGGAGAAAAAGAGAGAGACACAGATATAAACAGCTCCTTAAGAAAGAAGGAGAATACTGCTGTCTACCCAGCTTGGGACACCAGCTATAAATCCTGGTATTGAATACATCAAATAAAAACCCCAAACACTGTGCCAGTGTGCTGCTTCCCAAATCATTGTAAGAGACTATTTGAATTAGAACTATACTGAAATTGCAGAGTACATTTGAATTATGTAAGAGAAAAAGAAGAGCTAATGGTTCACTCCCTGCTTTCTACTACTACAGAGCTATTCTATCTGTTTCTGGGCTGTTTTAGAACTCCCAAGAGACTGATTATTCACAAAGGGACATTATTTCTGACATTATTATTGTTATTATTATTCCTTTGTTGAGTGTCTCTTGACTTTCTGCTAATATTTAACCTAGCATTTTAAAATTACTTTTACTTATCTGCTACTTGAATAACACCCATGCGCAAAACATCAGAAAGCCCCAATTCAGTGAATTAGTTATTCACTACATTAAGGTAATCTAGCTGTTTTAGAGACATGTTACCACGTTCTTTGTAAATTAATCTTTATCAGGGAAAATGGATAACTCCCTGCAGGTCAGGCAGGATGGCACAGTACACTAGGTGTGGTAGACAGGAATGTTATTAGGCAGGTTGTAACATTACCAGCAGTAGAAAAATCAGAAAGTTAGCTCACACTAAGTGTCATCTAGATGCCCTGAGTATGAAGTTTTAGAGAAGTTTTTTGAAGTAGTAACCTAGACTAAATGATTTTTATTAGGTCAGGATACATTTACTGCTGTAAGCTCTAGCATGCATATCTCCAGGCTACTACTCAGATCTTCTAACGGAGGTATCTTTTTACTTAAATTATTGATTTGAAGTTTCCCTCCTTATTTACCTGCCTGCAGTTCGGCTCCAGTAAGATGTGTTTATTGACAAGATGTGGAAGACAAGCACTAAGCCTGGAGCTCTGTTACCTGTAAGAACAGGATGATCCCCACACCTTTGTGGGCATCACCATGCAGCAGCCCCGTAACTCCTGAGCTTTATGTTTAGTTTGAGGGTGAGGGAAAAAGCTATCTGTGTTAACAAGTTTGGTCAGGAAGAAAGCAGAAGGTACAGGTTGGAAGCTATGTTTGGGTTCCCTTTTTTGCCCAAAAAGTACGTGTAAACAGGAGAAAATTACTATCAATGCTGTCAGGCCAGAAGCCAAATGGGCACTTCAGGCTGAGCTGTGGGTATGTACACAAGGCCTAATGACTCAGCTCAGTGTTCCATGCAGGCCACCCAGATCTGCTCAGAATCAGGGCACATCTGGTCAGATGACATTACATTGCAAGCCAGCCCTTGTGGTTTAGAATGTGGCTAAGAACTGGATCTGGCTCCAGTATTTTGTATTGAACTATACTGTACTGCATGGATATCTTCTGTCTTCCCATATAAGGCTTGGTTCTTCTGGGGTAGGCATGAAGTATGCTACTGAGAATACCTCTGCTACATTTCTTCTTTAAACAAAAATTCCAACAAGTCTCTCAGAGTCCTACAACCTCATTTAATTCAGCCTCTAAAAATACCACTTTGCAGCATTTAAGGCTAACCAAGTATCTTGCTATCTCTGTCAAAAGCCTGGAGTTATTATTTTACTGGACATCCTTAGCTTCCTGGTGTTGTGTTTTATTACTATTACACAGAGCATATCACATACCTTGGGGAGCAGTAAATGCTACTGCATGACACACATCAGCACACAGTGCTGCAAATCTCCCTGGAGCCAACATCCAGCCAGGATCACCTTTGGTGAATCACTAACGAGCAAACTGTGAGGGTGTCCAAGGCCCCAGATCATACTACAATCAAATATCTTGAATGACGGCTGAAAATAGGTGTACAGTTCAGTCTTTAACACCCTGACCCCTCTACAAGCTGCAAGAGGACCTGCAATTCCCAAAGTGCTTTCTGTAACTCAGCCCTGCAGTTTTACTCAGATACCATACATGCAATTCATTTCAAAACATCTGGTTTTGACACAGTAGGACTGTTTGAAAAACAACCCCAATCTGCACAGCTGCCAACCCTTGCCTTTCCCCTTTCTTGTCTGTTTGATCTGCTCTGGGGGCAGCTCCAAGGACATCCTCATAAATAATGCCAGCTCAATCAGCTCCTGCAGTGTCCCCCACTCCTCTTTGCTTTCCCCCTCTTCCCACCTCCCATGTTCCCGTACTGTTCCTGATAGTCCTCAGTAATCACAGAGGTAAATAAGCTCCCATTCCCAAGACCCACACAACAGGCTCTTGGATAAACACTTGATCCCAAAATCACACCCATCTCTTCCTCTCAGCCAGAACTTCTCACACAGCTTTCTAAGTCTTCATACCAATATCTAGTTTCTTTCATTCCCATGATCTCTAGCCCTCTGAGAAGGGCTTTGGATCAAACCACTTCTTCTAGGTTTCAGCTAGCCGGCTGCAGTTAGTGACTCCACGCCTCTCATCTGCCAGAGATGAGCTTCAGCCTGTGTCAGCAAAGTGAGCACCCCTCCTTTGGCACAGGAGGAGCATTGTGTATCATAGCACTTTCCTCATAGCATTAGACAGCTAATAAAGTTCCTACAATGGACTTCCTAGAGTGTTCCACAGGAGCGGGGTGACTTCCAGCAGCAAGAGTATAAAAGCAGCTACCTCTAAAGAGGGCAATATACTAACCTGTCCATGTCACACCCTCTACTTCCCTTTCCATACCTCTGCACCTCTAAAACTGTCTGGGTTCAGGTTATGCCAAATGCTAGCTAAAAAACTCTCCTTTGTCATTTCTGCTATGGCAAAGCAGTTTTTTAAAACCACAAGAAAACCCATATCAATACCTGTTTTAGATTCCACCTAGCAGATTCAAAAATGTTGCTCAAATATACTGGGTTGTTGTGAATGGGAAACTGGAAGTGTACAGCGAGATTTAGACTTGCCAGTACTCTTGGGCAGATGTCAGACAGCATAGAAAGGGCAGGAATTTTGTGGGAGAGCTCATGAGTTGAGGTAAGGTCACAAATGCTACCACGCCTGTATTCAGAACTTTGAAACAGGAGAAGGAGGGCTTTAGCATATTATCACAGCCTGTAGTCACCGGCAGGATTTCACAGCCCTTGAGGAGTGAAAGGGGGGAAAAGAACCAGTTGGGACAGAGACACTTTCAGCACAGGCAATGGCAACTGCTAATGAAGGACCAAGGGAACTAAAAGGAATGATTAAGAGTTCCAATATTTTATTGGTGAGTTTGGCATCTGGTTAAAAAATACATACATTTGAAACTGGGCATCCAGTAGCTCTCATATACAAACCAGCACAGTACCTTGGCAAATTCACAGTGCAGAAGGAAAAGCCATTTAAACGCTGCAGGCTCCCAGGAGCAGGGCAGACAGTAGCAGGTAAGCAGGTTAGCTTACCTAACTAATAGAAGGCAGGTGGAGGAGAGTGTGGGATATCCAGCTCTAGGCATCTGCTTTCCCTAGCTCAAATTAACCAACTAATTTCCCCAGGTGCTCTCTATAGAAACAAACTTCTCCAGAGGGCAATTCACCGCACAATGTTATACTGCTGCTCTATGGAGCTCCTGTGAATTTATTCCCTGTTTCTTAGAGGAATACTAATGCTCTCACCAGCAATTGCAGAGCATGCTTAGGGAGATGCGTTGGCTCATTCTGATGCCTAGAGATGTGTGAATATCTGTTCCTTTTGCCCTCCCTCCACAGCTACCCATTCTGAATTAGCATGCAAACCAGTGGCATTCACCCCATATTCACAGATGAGGAGTTTATCAAGAAACAGGACCTTTCACAGGCTGTCATACATAGCAGACAGACACACAGAGAAAATTCTAATTTCATTTTAATCCCAGATGGACATCTTGCATTTTGCCAAAAATCCACTTTTCCACCTCATACAGTATGAGATCTGCCCACACCACGTCCATCACATTGGCACAGAAGTCCCTCAGTAAGGTGTCCATTCCGGTGGACAAGCCCAGGATCTGCCTGTACAAATCTGCTGCCAATCCACATGGGTTTCAATCCATTGAAGGGAATAGGAGAGTTTTCACTGATTCTAACAGATAGGGTAGATTTAAACAAATGTCACATGCAGAATTCATTCACATATCAAGCTCCAGTCACTCCTAAAATCTGACTGATTTGGAAGAAAATATATGGACTTTCCTTCCTTGTTCCCAGCTAACTGAACAGTATCTAACTTCTGAATGAACACAATTTACCCAAAGGAAGCCTTTTTTTCCATCAATATTGACTAGCTGTAATTATGTATACATTCACAACATATATGTTCCCTTATTAAAAGATTGCCTAAGTGCTAATGTGGAAAAAAAAGATGCTTCTGATCTGAAAGAATAACTGCACAGACTGCAGTTTGCTACTATATTAATGTAGCACCAACAGATGCTGTAATTAGAAAGTAAAGGCAACCAGAGGAATTGTTAAGAGTTTTGTGCACTGTTTAGGCTTCTAAAACTGAAATGCTTCTTTAGGGAAGTGATAATATTTTCATATGTGATCCTGTGACTACAGTATAAATGCTGAAGACATATTCCTACAAGTGTCACATGCTACAACCTGTGCTGATTTTGGCTGGGGTAGTTAAATCGAGTCACAGTAGCTAATATGGGCCTGTGTTTTGAATTTGTGCTGGAAACAGTGTTGATAAAACAGGGATGTTTTAGTTATTGCTCAGTTGTGCTTACATGACCTCAAGACTCTTCTGCTTCTCATCCCGTCCCACCAGCAAGTAGGCTGGGGGTTCACAAGAATTTGGGAGGGGACATAGCCAAGACAGTTGACCCTAAACGACCAAAGGGATATCCCATATTGTGGGGTGTCATGCTGAGCATATAAAGCTGAGGAAGGAGAAGGAAGCTGGGGGATGTACAGAATGAGGGCATTTGTTTTCCCAAGTAGCCACTGTGCATTATAGAGCCCAGCTTTCCTGAGGATGGCTGAACACCTGTCTGCTCATGGCAAGTGGTGAATTAATTCCGTTTCACTTCGCTAGCACATGCAGCTTTTGCTTTATCTGGTAAACTGTCATTATCTCAATACACCTTTTTTCCCTCACTATTACCTTTCTGATTCTCTTCCCCATCCCACTGAGCAAGCAGCTGCATGGTGCTTAGATGCCAGCTGGGGTTGAACCATAACATAACTGTATGACTATATTTGCAAATTGCTTCATTTTCTACAGTTCTATTCTAAATTTATCACTATTTCCAATGAACTTCCCTGTTTCCAGGAGCACATTAGTTACTTTTTTTCTTAAAGACAGGATATTTATTTTTCGCTGTTATCCATTCACATGCTGAATTAGATACAGAACACAAATGAGGCACAATACTATGCTGCTTCCAGTACAACAGAAGAAAAATATTTCGATTCAGTAGAAAGCAGGTAGGCAATGCATTAGTTTAATGTATGTTCCTAATCTCTGCTGGGAAAAGATTTCTCTGTTTACACAGGAGACCAGGGAAATTGAGTGAACTAACATGGCAACTATCAAGAGACAAGATTTTTCTTCTATTCTGGCTTGATACAAATAGAGATTCTATTTGAAAGTAGATGACATCCAATGAGAAAACCACCCACCTCCCCCAAAAATGAAATCACACACAAAAGCACCCCAAACCTAACAGGCACAACAACTAATTAGAGCAAACACACAGAACAATTCAGGGCATCTGGAAGAGAAGAAAAGGTCAGAACTGTGGTGGCACAAGTTCTGCATATCAAGTAGTGAGGTGGAAAACTCAACAAGAACTTCACTGTAGCTAATACTTCTTTCTATAAAATAGTACATGAATACTATCGAGACACATCTCATTTTCAGATTTATCTGGAGTGGGAGAACACATCTAAGAAAAGAAAATTATATGTAGTATTTACAGTTCTCCAAGATCTGCTCTCAAGAATATTTCCAACTGAACCACAAGAAAGCTCGTTGTTGCTAGGTGCCTATCTACCTGAAAGGACAGCAATGCGTTGGTGTAGGTGAATGATGCTTTGTTCTGGTGCAAACCAGAAGGCACGTGGCCCAGGCTCTCCAGACCACCCAAGAGTCTAGAAATCAAAAGTAATCAAAAAGAAGGTAATGAAACAGAAATAGTAACTGCTTGATGGTAACAGTGAGTTCTAGCCCTACAGCTTTTCCGTCTGCTGTGCTCTTCCTTCCCTAAGAGCACTCTCAGGAATAGATTTTCTCTGGCTCTTCACAGTACTGTTGGATCACCTCAGCAAGGTCAAGGCACCGCAGAATTCTCCATTTCTCAGCAGCCAGCTCTTCCTTGGATACCTGGCCCAGAAGTTTTTTGGCAAAGAGGTTCTGATCCTGCATGAAAAGGCCCACAGAAGACCTTGGGGCTTGAGGGAAGTTCTCCAGGCAACCACTTGTGAAACAGAAGTTGATTTTCTTTTCACGTCTCATCCCTGGTCCCCTTTCTTCAATCCAAGTCAGAGGTCTAGTGTGAAGGAACAGAGGAAGAGTATTTATTAAGAAATGGAATCAACAGTTCTAATTTATGTGCTTTTTTTCTCAACATTTACAGAAAGGACTCTAATAAATGCACCATTTTTAAATATCAGTCACTGCATATTCAGACAACATGTTCTGAAAAGTTGCCTTGTGGTGACAGAGCTCAACAGCAAGTAATAGTCTTAACTCTGCCACTTCTTCATGCCATGACTTTCAGCACACTGTCTAAGCTCTCTCCAGCTTCGTTTTCCCCATGCACTAAGTGAAGCCAGCAATGTCTAGCCAGCTCACAGGGAAGAGAGAAGTTTAATCTGTTTGTTTGTGGACTTGGATGAAAAGCGCAGTTAAACATTCAAACATTTTGTACGTGATTCAATCACAGCTAATCCCACAAGGCCCTCAATATCTTGTCATTCCTCCAATGAGAATAAATTTAAGTCACTGAGGTACATAATGATTATCCAGGTGTTACAGTGTGAGCTGAACCTCACTGCTTTGGGATGAGCTGGACAGGTGGCAAGTTCACTCACACAGACACAGTGTCCATACTCTCTGAATTTTGAAAATATGTTTCTTTCTCTACTCTGGGAGCACTGAGCTGATCCTAAAAATTATACCAGAAAATGACAATTTTTCCTATTTCAGTTCTCAGGCTGGTCTTTCCTAATCAGAGCAGAGTCCTGTCTTATGCCAACTTGATAGCACAGGTGATATTGGCTATTGACTTGCATAGCTTGCACTTTCTCTCCCAACTTCCCATACTGGCTGAGGAAAGAGGAGCCATGGGACGTGATGCATCACTTCATCTTAGCAGATTCCCTGATGCAACACTGCAAATGCTTGCAGAGGCTTTGAGGAATGGTCCTCAACACTAGCGACAGTCACAATCCTCCCTTCCTGCTCTTTTGTCAACTGCCTGAACGATGCCATTACCTTTCTGCAGCTCGTTCATCAACACTCACTACTGCCTGTGTTTAGAGGATGCATTTTATTTTTATTATTTGGCTATTGATGGCCCTTCCACAGGCCTTTATGGCACACTTTAGTCTGCCATTCACAAATTATGAAGGCATCAATAGCCTGGAAGAAAAAATTCTGTCTCCAAGTACTGCCCATTAAATCTTTAATATCATTGGATCTGGAAGGAAAGTCCTTGTCAATCTACCCTGAATGCATTCTGCAGAGCACTCAGCTTAATGATTCTGCACCTCTCATTTTTCCTACTTTAGGATTCATTTTCTATATTTACATCATTGTATCAATTATTCTTTGCTCACCTGTACTGCCCCACCACGCCCCCCTCTAAAAATCAAGCATGGCCAGATGAACCTGGCTGAACAGAACAAAACAACTGGAGGGCGGAAAAATACCTAAATCACAGCCTGCAAGAACACAACAAAAAAATCCTCAGAGGACTAATAAATGCAAAGAAATCACAGGTTTTAGGAAGTCTCAAGGCTACATGTCACTTCAAGCCAGAAGGGTGCTTGAGGGCCATATCACTCAATGTTTTCTGTGTTCTCATCCTCCTTCCCTGAGTTAAAGGCTGTTGATCTGGGTCAGAGGCTGCTGAGCAAGCGAGGCTTTGCTCTGACTTGACAGAGCTGGTTTTATATTCCTGTGATAGTAAACAGCCACAGAGGGTTCAGGCCACTGTTATTCAAAGCTGCTATTCAAAGGTAGGCAGGTATGAAGAAACCACTGGGCAGGCATAGGAAAAGCTCTCCATTATGTAATAGCAAGGAGTTCAGAATATGATCCAAAACAGGCCCTATCAATGCAGGGTCACCTCCCTGGGGTGATCTAGAGCAGATGCACACCAGTGATCAGGCTCAAGTGTATGCCTTCTGCTCTAGCTTGGGTCTAGCACTGAACCAGAGCAGGCAGAATTTAATCAAAATTGTTAGAATGACTGATTTAGATCAGTGAGCAGGAAAATGCTGGGTATACTAACAGATTTATCTACTTCTGCAATTGGATTTATAGTCATCTTCCCAAAGAGAGGCTGATGCTACTTGATCGGTAATCAGAACATATTCTTTTTAATTAACAACTTCTACTCTAAAATTAGTCTCTTATTTTGCTACAAAAATAAGTATGTTGTAAGTCCACACATTATTTAAGCAATTTGGTAGCTTAAGAAACAGGCTTATATTTTATGTCAGAAAACTGTGAACGGCTGCTGCTTTTTTCATAGACAATTTAACCATTTTTATTAAAGATTTGTATCAGAGTACTGTCTTTAGTATCTGTCTAAATACAGATGTATTTAGTTATTCAGAAGGGTTGTAGTGTTACTTAGAAGCAACAAATCCGACATTTTGATAGCTGAATAAGGCCACATTAAATATGTTGGATATTTCAAGAAAAAGAAGAAAAAGAAAATTTAACCAAGCATTAACAAACCACCTTTATACCGACTTTTTGCAAAGCAAACAGTCTGCAGAGAAGAAACTACGCTGATTTTCTGTCTTTCCAGATTTCAGACTGGCAGAGTTATCCTAGCTACATTTTATTCAGAGCTGAGAAGAGACTTTCTGCTTTTCTGATTCCCTAATTCCTCAAATAATGAGTGGCCCTTGCTGGACTGTGCTAGCTCAATAAACCGAAATGAAGCAAATATTCTTTGCATCTCCAGAAGAATTAAGCTGGTTTCATGCTTGAAAGAATTCTGGGTACACTCAGCTTAATATTTTATGCAGCAACTTCTGCAGAAAGCCTGTATTACATGATTTTCTATGAATGTTCAATTCTAAGCTATTTTATTAGACTTTGTAAGCTTAGATGTCCGTAAAAACATAATTTCAAATGTTTACTGTCAGAATATGTATTCAGAAAATGTCTTCAATTTCTTTTAAAAATTTTCCTTTTCACACTTTGCAAATGCTAATATTTTTTATTTATCATGCAATCAATGAGGGTCTCCCTTAGCTTGGCTGGGAATTAGGCAATTGGACCCTACCCCTGGTTAACATCAAAAGAGATGTTGCCCAAATCATTATCTCTCCAGCTTGCACTAAAAATTGATTTCTGACATTTACTGAATCCAAGCTCTGTAATCCTGGGACAGGAACTGCAGTCCCAAACCAGACATGCTGGTAGAGGTCAGTAGAGGTTTGGCTTTTCCTGGATTGCTCAATGTTTTATCACAGAGAGGCTGTCAGCTCAGCTGTCTTGGAAACACAACAGAGGCAGAGGTCATCTCTCAAATAGCTGGGTGCCAGGCATTAACACACACCTCCAAAATCCACCCAGAGACAGACAAGCAGCCAGGGTGGGCTGTGCAGCAGACAGGCTATACCCTTTGCACAAATCCCTGCTTAACGAGCAGAACATAGGCTGCCTCACTCTGCACCTGCTGTGTTTTCCAAGGCAGAAAATAGGATGAATTAACTAACCAGTTTTCTCAAGGTTAGTGCATTCATGTCTTTCAAAAAAAGGATGGGATAACTCTCAGGAAAGGTGCAGACCTTTCCCATCCTTCAGCAAAATAAAGATTGGGCAAATTAGAGCCGTAACACCACCACCATTTCTGCTGGGCCATAACCTCACTTGACAGAGAGTGGGCCAAATTCTCTACTGCAGTAACTCTGTTGACGTCAATGGGGGAAGGTCAGCAGGAAATACGGCCCCAGCACTGAACAGAATACGGGAACGCTATGTGACTTTCCAACTGGCATAAATTATCCCAGAGGCATAAAACTGACTGTCCTCAAAGTCATTAAAACACATCTGGTGACAAAACACTTACTCATCCATACAAGGGCTAAGAAAAGCAGGTATTGGTTAGTGGTGTGGAGCAGGAAACAAAATCCAGTACAACAGAAACAGTTCTGTATCCAGCAAATATCATACACAGCAGCTAAGGACTACCCAGGAGACAGGACAGCAAGGGAAATCTTTAAACCACCCGCTAGTTCCACCTGCTGGAATTAGTTCAAAATCTCACTCTGTCTAGATCTTTACAGCTACTTGTGTTACTAACAAATTGCTACGAGGGTAAACAGAGCTTGTATACAGAATTCTGTCCTCTCACAACTGCATTTTAAAAGGAATTGGAAATGATGTTTTATTTCAACAGAGAGGAAGATTGCTAAAACAAGATACTAATCCCAAGATAAACACCAGTGGGCTTTGTAGGAGTGGCTGATAAAATGCTTAACCAGACCCATGGTGAAACTAACAGTTCAAAGGAGCCCTGATTATTCACTCCCCAAATACTAGTCCTTCAGGTTATTACTCTACCTAAACAATTTTCTAAAATTCTGTGTTGGGCTTGGGGTTTTTTAGGAGTTCTAGCAAGATGTGTGCAACAAAAAAAGGGCTATTTGTTACAAATGAACATAGGCCAGAATATTTTCCCATGGGGTTTTATTTTCCCCTGCTCTCCACAGTCTTTTCAATATGTCTCTTGCCATATGCCTATAAGGGGTCATCTCTGTCAAAGGCAGAGTATGCTATATAGAAACCCAGGAAACCAGGAGTAAAAAGAAAGGAACAAATTGTTCTATCACTCTTCCTACCTCCTAAGAAACACAAAGAGCTTGGTAACTCCTCTGTACCTTTTCATATCAGATAATTTTCAAGTTGCACCTATAGCATGCATTAATCTGTCATCATCAGTAACTTCAACCTATCTGAAAGGACATAAACTCTGTACAGATGGTCCGAAATGACCAAACCTGAGAGTTTTTTCCAGACTTTGGACCAAGCTGAGTACTCAATCCACAGTATGAAACACTGATTACTTACTTCATAGTCATAAAATATTTTTAAAAACGGTATTTTATAGCAAAGCCATTAAAAATATCCTATTTGAAAGAAAATATATTGTTACCATACAGTAAAAAGGAGATCAAACTCAATACTATAAAATGCATCATCAAAAGAGTTTTCTCCTGTATGTCAGCATCCAACCATTTTGTTTCCACAAGAGGAAGAGAGGATGCAGAATTCCTGCAGACAATGAGGAGCCTGGTTCACCTGCTGCCACAGCCATTACTCACTTCTTGTTTGCTGTCTGTAAGTGAACGGTCATTCTGGAATAATTCTTATCCTTCTGCTTTTCTCTGGTGGCAGAGGTAACAGTGAGGTCTCCAAAGAGGTCAATCAGCCAAGTCAGCCGGGCAATTCCACTGAAAGCTGGGAATCCTGATTTGTTTTCATCAAGGACACTACCTGGTACAACATAATAAAAACTCTTGAGAAACTGGAAAAAGAATAATGCCTTCTGCATAGGAAAAGATGAAGAAACTGCCGAGTTGTAGACTTAAGAGATCTGGTTGTAGAAAGGCCATGAGTGGATGGATTGAGTAGGAAAGTCAACAAACTTTGTCAGCCTTGAAATGGATCAGTTGGTGACCTGTGGCAGAGAAGGCTGCACAAAGTACGTATACAACAAACCCTTCAGGACATACTGAGGACAGAAGGGTGTATGTGGGTTCAACAACGGTATAAAGCAGGGAGAAAAAAATCAGCTAAAAAAGTATCTCTAAGTTCTTCTGGGGCCAAACACCAGTATGGAAGACTACAGGTCCCCCATAGAAATTGGAACGCTTCCTGAGCACTCAACCTCCTCTCCAAGACCAACATGAATGAGAAATTTGTCACTCACACCAGGGTACAGAAGGTCTGAAGAAGTGCTCTCTCCTCCATACACCAAGGCATGGACTTGCACCCCTCACCAGATAGCAGAAAGAGATTAGCAGAGCAACAGTCTGTAGAACACAACTGTTAAGGCAAAGGTGCTTTCCAGACAGTTCCATTTTTTCATGGAAATATCCAGAATCGATACCAGTGTCCCTACTCAGTTTACAGATGGACTCTTGTGTAAAAGGACTGAATGAAGCCTGGAAGGACTGGCATCCCTGTGGAGCAGGCAGACAAGTCCACATGTACTTTGATTTCCTCACAGCTACTGACCTGTGAAATGCAGCATTCCCTTTACCAGGTCTTTCCCAGCCACCTCTTTTTTCAGCCACTTGTACTCTTCAGTAAGAAGTTCAATGTGCTCCACGTGGAGCACTTTATCTGCCAGTAAAAAAAAAAAAAAATATTAAAACAAACAACAACAACCCAAGCCAAAAATCAGGACAGATTAAATAAAAGCTTTTTGTGTGAATCAAAGGCATGTCTACACAGTGAAGGCTTCACCAGCCACCAGTGGGAACTTATTCTCACTCTCATGTGCCACTCTCATGGGTGGTTGGCAAAGTGATGTCAGGAAGAAAATCAAACATACGCCCTGTACTGAGGCATCAATATGGGTTAAGGATTTTCAGGAGACAACAAATATAAAGACTACAGGAACAGTAGCCACTATGTTTAACAGAGACTCTGTAATGAAACCCAATACTCAACTAAGGCTGAAACATGAGTCTTCAGAGTAAGAAGTGGATTAATTCTTGGCCTCTTTTCCCCTCACATTTCCTTGTTCTGCATTTTTTCATCCCAGGGTAGTAGGAAAGAAAAGGGAAGGGAAAAAATAGTATAATGCTCAGACCCAAATTGGAACAATATGTTAAGGAGTACCTCCCTCCATTGCAATTAATCGGGCTGCTTTGGAATAGAGGTTATGCAATACGAGTTGAATGTGGCCCTCATTCAATATGTGTTTTTCTGGAAGATTTCCAGGAGAGTCAGTTTAGGCTGCTGACAGGAACTGCTGCTGCTTTAAGAGAAGATGCATAAATTCTGCTCAATGGGACACCATTTGGCGAGGAACAAGACAATAAGTGGTGTTGGTACAGGAAAACAGCAAAGCAGAAATCCTATACCTCTGGTGTTTCAGGACAAAAGTCACAAAGGAGATTTTTAAGAAGCAGTGGTATAAATAGTGCAACTTGCCCAAATAACTTGCACTCTGCTCCTACCCAGCACTGCTCTTTCTCTTGCAGTCCCATTCATCCCCACTGGCCTCAACTGAACTGCCAGCTTCTGACCCTTATCACCACAGGGATAGGACCACAACACTTCCCAGAAATAAAAAGATTTTGCTTAGAGATAAATTGTCTTTCAGACAGGGATGCCTTGCTGCCCCACAATAGCATGAGCAACTGTATGTGACCAGCACATCACAAATGTCAGAAGCTAGTGGAGCTGTTTACAGTTTCATTTCAAGGGAGAGAGAGGACAGGGAAGTGCTCAAGTCCAATGGCTGCACTCACCAAGTGCTTTACTATCACTGTGACAGAAGTTTTCTTCTTTAACTGCACTCTCAGTGTCACAGAGGGTATGTTTTTGTGAGGACAAACGTACCTTACTCTTAGCATGGACATTTGTGTATTTCTTTCCTCGCCACATAACTTAAATCCTAGATTTGCACATCTCTGAGACAGGAATACTCTCTTGCATGTGATGACTTATAGCAGGCTGGAGACTTGCCCTTGAGTTTGATGCCTATGGTACAACCCAACAGGTAGTACTTTACAACAGGTAGTACTTTACACTCTTGAGAACAAATGTGTTACCTTTCTGCTCAGCCATCTCCCAGAGCTCATGGGCTGCCTTAGCAGACAAAGCCATGGGGTACTCAACAAGGACATGTTTCCCAGCTTCTAAAAACATTCTGAAAGGGATAAAAGATCACCCATTAAAGAGAATTTTATTGTAATCATCCATTGTGCAAGTTGCTTCTCATTCCCACAGCTAGCTTCATAAGGAGAAATGCTCAATATGGAGTAACAGAAATAAATGGTAAATTTCTTAGCAAGGATGGGGTGGTGGCTACATCACACATTTAAACAGTAGGGAAAGTGGGTTTTAAGTCTTCTTTTTCCACAGAATTCCCTGATTCACCTATATCAAGTCGCTAAAATGCCATAGCATTGACCACTGCAATTTCTAACTTAGTAGCTGGAGAGGGGTACTGGCATATCCTTCTGCTATATAATCTGTGAGGAAAGGCTTTGAATCCTGTTTTAAGCTGCCTGTCCATGAAACACAGGCCTAGATGTATGAAAATGGAATTACTTGGGAAATGAATGCATCTTAAATCCTACTCTCTTCCAGGGCTTATTAGGGTGCTTAGGGTGCACTAGGGAACCCACTATCATTCATTTCAGGCCCCTAGTCTGGCAGTCTCTTCTCCAGTGTCTGCATCCTCTCCTGCAATAGTTTGCACAACTCCTCTGTGCTTCTAAAATACAAGGGAAAGGGTGTCAAAAGGAGGGGAAAATCCCTCAAAATACCTGATGGTTTCTTCATGGCTTCTGTTCTCTGTGCTGATGAAGGCTGCATGGATCTCTTTGCTTTTTAGAGCATCTTCCAGGCTAATCTGCTTGGTCTCATTAATATTTCCAAAACTTCTCCTGCATATTTAGCATAAATACAACCAGAGTATAACTGTCACAGTCCATTCTTCACAGCTGCATGTTGTATAGCAGTACTTAAAAACTGATCCCATAGACCACGGCCTCACTTAGCTCAACCAGGGTATAACAAAGGCAGCTCAGTTATCCAGGAAGAGACAGACAGAATTGGAGTGCACAAGAGAACCAAACAGACCTGCCAGTGTGTAGGTGGTGGTATCAGTACAGAAACTGGCCTGCTATTGAAGTGTAAAGTGCTTTTTGATTCTGGCATTTTGAATTTTAATAAGCATCATTCCCAAAGAGCCTTTGTAAAAGAGTGACTTTGTAAAAAAGTGACTTGAAAGAGCACTGTGCTCCTGTGGGAGAACTTCTCCCCACCGTCCTGGACAAAGTGGGCAAAAGCACTTGAGTTGGCAGGGGCACACACAACTACAAGTACAGACAAGCAGCAGAAGGACAAAGCAGATGCTTGGCTGTGATGGCTCACACCCTGCAACATACACAGCATGTCAGTGCTAAGGGAAAAGCTCTTTTGGCCAGCCACTTGAGCACATCTCCAGCTGAAAATGAAACATACAGTCCCCGCAAAAGCTCTTTGCATTACTAAAGACTGGAGCAGGCACTCTCACTATTAGGAGAGGTGACAGAAGGCATGAAAGCAGGCCACAAGCAGGACTTGAAAGCAGACAGGTAATGTTTGCGTGTGATTGGAATACAAGCAAGATGACTCTGAACCATGCATTTCAACAGCAGTGTTTCTTAAAAAAGTAGTGGAAACCCTATCTTCAGTGCTCTTCAAGGCTACCTGTAGCACTAGCAGAGGCATCAGAGGACAAAAGTGTATTTGGCAGGGAGATAAAGGGAGTGACCTAATGAGTTGATTCAGTCTCAAACAACCCTGTATGATTTAAATATCGCTGGAAATATACATTCACGATCTGAGATCCATTCATGTACTGCCTAATTATTTAAAACTTTTATGCTCCACTGTAATGAGGTAGACAGTGTAGCAGGAATGCTTAGAGGAAATACATACTAAATTTCCACAGCTCCAACCTAGTGAGAAAAACTGTTGATCGCTAAGAAGCAACCTTATTATATGTACTAAATCATGGGATTTTCTTTAAAGGTATCTACAGGTTCAATAACTAGCTTAAAAAAAAAATTACAATTTTATGATGAAGTTGGAGTACTGGGAGCTTTACAGCATACGTTTTTGTAAAAAAAGCTTTTTTAAACTCTGTAGAACTTCTTATTTTTTAAAACATTTCTACAAATGTTATTCAGACAGTAGGTCACTAATGTAGTTGTCGGCTGCACTACCTTAAACCTAAAGGAAATTTCAGTCAGACAGAATTGCAATTTCCTCTCATCGCACAGATCCTGCAGTAAGAACATCTCTCAGCTTTTATTTCAGTAATTTCTGAAAACTATTTCACTAAGGTAAGCTATTTGTTCCCTCTTGCAAAGCTTTCTGTGCTCATTTCTGAGCTTCCACTCAGAGTGACAGGCATACTTGCATAAACTTTCTCTTTTCAGACAGCCTCAATTATAAGAGAAAAACAAAACTTTGGATCTCATCCCTGACCCCCTTAGATAGCTGTCCTCCATCTGGAAAAGTACGTGCACCAGAAAAATGAAACATTGCAATATACATATTAAACATGCTAAGATAAAATTTCTAACCTGGATACGAAACCAAGGAGTTTCAGGTGCTCAGAAGGGCTGGAAGGCATCGGATTCATCAAGTCTCGGATTCTTGCTAAGCCAGCAATTCCAACTCCAACCACTACTGTCCCAAACATTTTGCTAATCTGTCCAAATGAAAAAAAAAAAAAAAAGAAAAAGAAAAAAAAAAGGCAACATTGTGGGGGTTTTTTAGCAGGGAGAAGAGCAACTGGGAGGAAAGGTGGGAGAACGGATTATTCTTGAATCCTGCTTTCATACAGCCAAACCTTATTCAGGTGTCAGCAACAGCTAACAGAGACGTGATGCTGTATGCTACTGAGCTCACTTGAATGCCATTGAAATGTAGTCAAGCGGTTCAGCCTGTCAAAGGACTGGTCTTGAGACTTGTATTTAACAGCTATTAAATCACACCTCCAGCAAAGTTCTTCCTTTCCGTGAATAGAAAGCAGGCTTCAAAAGTGAGACATTTTTCTATTTATATTGCCACTTCCAACGTGGAAAGGAGCCAAAAGGTTCTGCAAAACCAGCAGAGCTTTATATAAACCCTGCTGACTTCCTGAGTGTCTGCAGCACAGCCTACCCTGGGCTGCCACACAGTCAGACACAGAGCACAGCAGCATAGCTGGAATACTTTGGGACAGGAAGCAAAGAGCATCTTTTCTTCCCCCCATGTAACCACTGGCATGTCCTACCATGTCAAGCTGTAACCAACCATCTAATAATCTGGTCAAGATACTTGCTTGACATTTCCATGCACAAAGAAAGCTCTGCCAACCCTTTAATGACAAGCAGGCATGTCCTCAAGATCTATATCTCCCAGATGCACATTCCTGCCACAACTGCATAATGTGGAGGGCAAGACAGGTATTGCACTCACTGGCCAGGCTGTTGGGTACAGGTAATAAATTTTTCTACTGGTTTTGGTTTGCTATTGATTTGCAGAAGCACTGAGCAACTGGTATAACCTTTCAAACCTGTACTGCTCCAGCACCCTGAGGACTAGCAACACTTTGTAAAGTAATTGAAAATTTACAAGAAAAATGGCCTAAAACAAGTCAGGTCACATCCTCTGCAATTTTTGTTCCTTCCATCACATGAAAATACCCCTTCAAACTCTATTTCTTCTGTCTTCTCCTTCCCACCTGTGCTGGTTTAAAGGTAAACCAGCAGGGGAAATAAAGCTAACTCAAGAGAGATTAAAAGTCAGAATGACAATTTAATGAAAATAATGCAATAAATGCAATTTTACAGATGAACAATTGGTTCCAATCCACCAAAACCCCGGCACGCTGGGGCACGAACAGAATGGTGTTCGTTGGCCCCCTTGCTGAGCCCCACGAGGGGCCCCTCTGAGTCCCACAGCAAAGAGAGAGGAGAAAAACCTGTTGAGGCCAGTGATGGCTGCAGTCCGGTTAGAAGTGGTAGTCACGGTCCAATTGAAGGCAGTGGCTGTAATCCAATTGAAGGCAGTGGTTGTAATCCAAATTAGAGCAGTGGTCCCAGTCTGGATGAGGTTTTGGTCCTCCTCTCGATCCCACCAGTGGTCCCAGAAGTCTCCAAACCCCAAGATTATATCTCCTCCCATTCCAGCAGCAATGTCCAGCCCCTTTTCCCAGGGCAGGGAGTTTCACAGTGGGTGATTGTGAGTCCTGGGTGTGAGGACTGCAACATCTCCTTATCAACAGGCCTCTTAACACCCAGCACAGAGCCTGAGGGGTGGGGTGTGCTCTGGGCAGCTGCTGCAGATGGTCTATTGTTAAGCTTCTGGGAAATGGCATAGAGGGTGTAGAATACACAGTTTGGGTTACACCCATGCAGTGATGAACTAGTCTCAGCTCTTCTAACTAGGACACCACCACTGCCAATCCCTTCATTTGAGTGAGCTCTTTATTTAGACTGTTTAGATTTGCTGCAGCCCTTCACTTCCTTCTGAGACTGAAATGGGTAAATGGACAGTGCATCATCACAGCCGTAAGTGACTGTTCTGGCAGTGTGAGAGGTAGACAGCTGCTAAGAAGTTACATCAACTGGCACAAAGAAAAAAATGATCCCCTCTCCAATCACATGGCTTGTCTGGATTTTGTTTTCCTATAAGCTCCCACCTATATTCCTGTCAGGCCTGAACTCCATTCACTTTATACATGCCAAAAGGGTACAAAGTTAAAACACAGAGCAGCATGTTTAACGTAAAAGAAGAAACCGATATATTGAAGAGTCCTCTGTGGGCATTACAGTGACATTTCATTACCAAATATTTGAGGTATAACATGATGACACTGTTCACCAGACAAAAGAGGGCTGAGAGAGAGGTGGGGGGAAAGGAGGGTAATATAACCACACAACCCCGGTTCTTTTCAGTACCAGCCACAGGCAGAGTCTTGGTCTGGGCTCTGTTACATTTGCTTTTCTCTATGGCTAAAGAGAAAAGAGACCAAGACTTTCAGAATGATCTCAGCTGTGAGGAGGCCCAGAAGGTCACTTGATCGAAACCCTACTCAGTTGCACCAGGGCCATGCTGAGTTCTGATTGTCCCCACAGTTGGCAATCCTCCGACCTCTCAGGCCCCTGCTGTAGTGTTTGACTGCTCTCACAACAAGAACTTCTTAGCACCTACACAAGAGTTTCCTGTGTTGACTTTTGCCATTCCACAGCACATCTCCCAAAAGACTGTATCTCCAGTTCCTCTATGTGCTCCCACCAGAAAGCTGTAGGTAGCAATAATAATCCCCTTTACCCTTCTTTTCTGGAAGTAGGACAAACCAAATTTCCTTGAGCCATTGACCATCTTCATGGCTCTCCGCAGGACTCAATTCTGTATTTCATCAGAGAATCACAGAATAATTTGGGTTGAAAAGGACCTTAAAGATACTTCGGATTCAATCCCCACATGCAAGAATACCTTTCACTAGACTAGGGTGCTCGAAGCCCTACCCAAACTGGCCTTAAACACTTCCAGGGATGGGGCATGGACAACTTCTCTGGGCAACCTGTTCCAGCACCTCACCACCCTCACAGTAAAGAACTTCTTCCTTATGTCTAATCTAAAGCCATTCTCCTTTTTCTTACCCCTATAGGCCCTTGTAAAAAGTCCCTCTCCAGGCTCTCTTGTAGCCCCTTTAGGTACTGGAAGGCTGCTATAAGGTCTGCCCAGAGCCTTCTCTTCTCCAGGCTGAACAACACCAACTCTCTTATCCTGTCTTTATAGGAGAGGTGCTCCAGCCCTCTGAGCACCTTTATGGGCTCCTCTAGAGCTGTCTAACAGGTCAGTATCTTTCTTACGTTGGAGGTCCCAGACCTGGACGCAGCACTCCTTGTGGCGTCTCACAAGAGCAGAGTAGAGGGGCAGAATCCCCTCCTTTGACATGCTGGCCACGCTGCTTTTGATGCAGCCCAGAATACAGTTGGCTTTCTGGTCTGCAAGTGCACACTGCCAGATGATGTCAAGCTTCTCATCAACCAATGCATTCTCCCATATCCATGCATACACCGTCTGTATTTGCACTTGGGATCGCTCCAATCCAGGTGCAGGACCTTGCACTTGGCCTTGTTGAACTCCATGAGGTTTGCACAGGCCCACTTTTTGAACTGGTAAAGGTCCCTCTGTATGTCATTATCCCTTTTCTCCATTATATTGACTGCACCACACAGCTTGGCATCATCGGCAAGTGCATTGCTTAGGGTACACTTGATCCCACTGTCTTGGGACAAAGATGTTATAAAATGTCAGTCCCAATACTGACCCTTGAGGAATACCCTTCGTCACTGGTCTCCACTTGGACATTGAGCTGTTGTGTGCAACCTTCCAACCAATTTCTTATCCACTGAGCGATCTTTCCATCAAATCCATGTCTCTCCCATTCAGACACAAGGATGTGTGCAGGACAGTGTCAAATGCGTTGCACAAATCCAAGTAGAAGCCATCAGTTGCTCTTCCCTATCCACCAACATTGTAATCCCATCATAGAAGGCTATGAAAAATGTCAGGAATTATTGGCCTGCCAGGTCCACCATTTGCCAGTTCCCTCAGAAGCCCTATGGACTTGTGCACTTCTGAGACTCAGGCAGTGTTACTGGAGCACTTGCCAATGAAGACCAAGGAAAAAAGGTCATTATATACCTGTTCCAGGGAGGGTTCGAAGGGATGCCGGGATTGAAACCAGAACACCGTTGAAAGCTCAAAAAACCAATATTTATCACAAAGAGGTGGCCAACAAAACAAGAAAAGGGTAGACAGGAAAAGAGAAGGGAAAAAACCCCCTCAGTAAAACCCCCACAACCCACAGGTGTAACTTATGAGGTTATCTTACCAACTACGAATACCAAGGATTCTCTATTGCAGCTGCATCCTCGGAGGGTCCGGCTCACACACCGCGGGCATCCCCACAAAAGGCAACGTGGTCCTTCGTGTGAAGTGTGAGCCCCCCGAGCACGAGCACCCTGCTTTTTTATCCAATTTACCAGTGACATCTACCTGGGCAGGTGTGGCCAGCACGGCCCAGCCAGAGGCCCTCGGTCCCTGCCCCGTTATGTCAGTGGTGCCCCTTCTGCGCACGCGTGTGGACATTGGAATTCCCCCGTGCCTGTGTGATACACCTTGGAGGGTCTTCCCTTAATGGGTCTGGGGGCTTACTTCATCCTCCCCCTCTTCACTTTCTCCTTCAAATGCCCTTGGAGGGCTGTCAGCCAACGGTGAGATACCAATTAATTTTAGTTTATACAAAGTGCTGCCTTCAAGGACCAAGTTCCCATTTATCAGGCCTTGTTTTTCCGTATCTTGGCAGGAAAAGTACAAACCACAGGTGGCTGGGCCAAACATAGACCAACAATAGCAGCGTCTAATTAAGCATGGATACAATACCCCAGACTCCTCCGTATCCCGGATAATGAGGTCTCCCATTTTCTTGCGGGGAGGACCCACATTTTCTCTAGTCTTCCTGTTATCATACCTGTAGAAGCTTTTCTTGTTGCCTTTGACATCCCTGGTCAGCTTTAATTCTATCAGGGTTTTAGCTTTCCTAATCTGCTCTCTGGCTGCTTAGACAGTCTCTCTGTATTCCTTCCATGCTACCTGTTCTTGCTTCCATACTCTATAGGTTTCCTTTTTGTGTTTGAGTGTGTCCAGGAGCTCCTTGTTCATCCATGCACGCCTCCTGGAGTTTTTGCCTGACTTCCTCTTTGTTGGGATGCACCACTCCTGAGCTCAGAGATGATCCTGGAACTTGTTTCTCATACCAGGGTATACAAAACTGGACACAGCACTGCAGATGGATGTAGTCAGGTCTTGTCAGCCACAGTCTTGCTAATGCAGTCCAGGACACAGTTGCCCTTCTTTGCCACAAGAGCATGTTGTGGCCTGAGGTTCAACTTGTCCATCAGTAGCTGTAGGGCAGTTTCTGAATTTCTAGCCACACAGTGCCCAACCTGTACTGATGCAAAGGGCTATTCTACATTTGCTTTTGCTGAACATCATGATGGTCCTGTCTGCTCAGGTCCCTCTGGTGTATTGACCACTCCCTCCAGTTGGATTTCATCCATAGACTTACCAAAGCTACACACTTACCAAAGCCACACACTTACCAAAGCCACACTCCAGCCTAATGTGCAGGTGGTTAATAAACACATTTAACAGTATTGAAGATGAGAACAACACTTGCCCTTTCCAGTCACCAGGATCATCTCTGATCACCAAATGGCTTCATAGTGACATCAAGCAGGTCCCCAGCACCCTTGGATGTACTGCGTCTGCTGCCAGGGGCTGCTGTACATCCAAGAGCTATATCACCCTCTTCCTCCACTGTGAGTAATGCAATACTCCCAGAGCCTATTAGTAGACTTAGAAAACCTGGAGGTCTGAGGACAAACCTTATGAGTGAAAGCCTTGGAGTTTCGTGTTGGAGCGCAGTCAGGAGAACCCTGTCAATCCACACCACCTTTCTGCCATGCTTATCTCTGCTTCCAGCACACCAAAGTCAGGCACTTGTGCTCTGTAGATCAACCTCAGCCTCCCTGGCCTCCCAGGGCATTCTGCTATACGAACTTGCCAAGTAGAGCCATCGAAAAGCTAAAATACCTGCTATTCTGAAGTATATGGTTGCAATTCTTTAAAGTTTATATTCATAAGGGGCTTCAAGTGTGCATCAGGACCAGGTCAGAAGAATTTAGAAGTAGTCCAGTTTGAAAACAGGAGCTTACTTTAAGTTCAGACATATTCAAGGTTAGTAGAGTGTTAAGTTGTTAATATTTGCCTATTGCCTTCAGCCGGACTGGGAGCTGGAGTCATACAGCAAACGAATTCCCCTGAACCTCCTGCAGCCATCTCATTTCCAAGAACTGCTTTTTTTTGCTGGTGAGCTGCTGACCTCTGCTTCAACAAAGTGGATAAAGTGGGGGAGCTGACTACCTTCTTCGATGAGCAAAGAACATTGGTCTGCAGATGCTCAGGTTGCTGACCATCAATATTTTTGCCTCTCCTTTGAAAAAAAACTTTCCTAGCTTCATCTGATGAATGTAATATTTAAGATAAGCAAGATTATTTCAACCTAAGAACAAAAACTGTTACGATGCAACCTGTTGCCATAGCAACCAGCCATTTGGTCCAGGTCAAGGGTGGTCAAGGGTTTGGAGGCTAATACCATATCCACACTGAAAGAGGCAGCTACTCAGTGTATATTACAGAACCATCTCTTATACATACAGCTAAGAGAAAAATTGCTGTTTGCATCCCTGCTACAGCTTTTTATTACCCTTTTTTTGCTCATACAACGAAATTTGCAGCTGCTCAGTGAGAAAAGTAAATTAGATGTTTTTCAGAACTGTTATGAACCAGGTAAGAGCAGAATAGAGACAGATGAACATATAAAAATTTACTTCTTGTTTCAAACCTTTAAATGAGGATAACAGCTACAGTTATTTTTCAAGCAAAAAAATGAGGAAGTAGGAAGCCCAAATCATACACTGCTGTGCCTGCCTTTCAGGTTTTTTTCTTACTATCAGTGACCTCGGTTAAAGCTTTGACAAAAAAGATTTCAGAGTAATTTTCAAGGGTGCTGGACTTTGGCTCCCATCATACTGAAAATAAAATAAAATGCACCGTAAGTGATATAAGAGTACATCAGCCAGTGTCCAAAAGCATTTTCCCCACCTTCTCCTAATGGGCTGTACAAAAGCAAAGGGGCTGGTGAGAAGATTAGAAAAGGATGACCTTCATGCTGCCACACTGTGACTGGAGAATGCTTCCCACACCCGAGTAACACCCGCCCTGTCCGGGTTGCAGGCAGGCCTGCCAGCTTCACCAGGGGTGCCCTCTGAAGTGGGATAATGGGGATAGAGGCTGCCTACTGCTGTGGGAGCTCTTCCCCACTGGCAGCCAGCACGAGTGACTCCTCTTACCAAGGCAGATGAGTCCTGCATGACACAGAGGCAGAGCTGAGAAAGACATCCAGCTGAAGAGGATCATTTATCCTACATGATATATCATTGTCCCATCACTTCTCTGCTCTTGAACTTTCTGTGCTTCTGCTGCATATCTCCTGCAGTAGATCTAGGCTACTCTGAATTAAAAAAAAAAAAAAAAAAGTGCTCCATACCCAAATATTCTTGCAAAATTTAGCAGTGAAACAAGAATATTCAGCTGCAAAACAAAAAATGGAGTTTGTCCAAAGGGATCAGTCACCCAGCAAGCACGTTCCTCCCCAGTGCAATCACAGTGGGACTTCAGCCTCTGCATCTCAGAACTGTTTACATTTACTGAGGCAAACTTAAGGGAAGTGAGGCTTACCTCTGTTTTGTGCAACATCACTAAGGCCATGTAAAGTCAGTGCAGAGACAAGACGAAAGTCAGAACTTAAAAATTATCTCTTCTTCAAAAAAATTTTTCATGGCATACCTAGACATTACAGAATGAGAACAAGTACCTTTTCTCACAATATATAAAGAATTTCAGTAAGCCTCATGCATTTTCCCTGCTGTATTCATAGTCTCATTCCCACAGATATGAATGACTCATGCCAGAAATAAAAATATTTTGTAGTTAATGTCACATGTAATAACACTGATGAAGGAGGCTTTCCTGAACCACTGCCAGCTGAGACTTTTTAAGTGTGCTACTTCAAGTGCCACACATACCTTAAGAGTAACAGAAACCTCACAGATGAGTATCTAATCTGAAAATACTGACGTCAAGGTTAGTTCACTTTTGCATAGTCAAGAGTTGAACCATAAGTGTCTGAGCCTGGTTGCTGGAGGGATCCACCTTATACACATATATTCTCAGCTATATAGTCTCACTTAGCAGACCTTCAGCCTCCTCAGTCAGAGAGGGCAGCAAGGCAAGACTGCTGGTGCTGTCTGTGTTTCTGTGAGTCCTCTGTCTGTGATCTGTGTGACTGACCATGTACACATGCATATACATGGTGTACATGTGTGTTCTGTGTGTATGTGCTGACTGGAAATATGTTTTCAGCCTAAATACTGACCAGGAGCGATAAGAAGTCTTGCCCCTTTCAGGCTCTTGGATTCAGCCTGATCTTTTCTTCTAACATAAACCAGGCTGGACTGAAGAGGTTTTCCAGAGTTCCCTTTGAATAGACTTATGGATTAGACATCCTCCTAAATGTTTTCCACGTTACTGGAGTAAAACCCCGAGATGAGGGTTGCGGAACCTTCCTCAACAGAAGTTTTCAGGGGAACACCAGACAGACAGCAGTAGTCACTGTAAAATCAACAAGTTGAAAATTTGAGGTTCCTTTCGGACCTAAAGCTCTGATTTCAAATACTCAGAGAAGTGGCAGATGCTGTACTCAGGGTGTGGGTACTTGATACAGCCTGTGCCACCTCATCTTACTCCCAGTGTTTACTCTTAGCAAGCAACATCTGCCCAGAGCATGGAAAGCAGAAGCTGAACAGAGTGGCTTCTGTTAGTGTTGGGGTTTTTGTATGGAAAAACTCACAAATGCTCCAATTTATCAGCCTATTCAGAGGTATAAATACCCTTTGTTCTCTAGGAAACCATTTAGGCATTTTAACCTCTGCAGGTATTGAAGGACTTCCTAGAAGTAGACCCAGCACAGGCCTCACAAATCCTCACTAAAGGCAAGACCTGAAGAAAAAGGCAAAGCAAAAATGAAGGCAAAGAAAATTATTGTTTGAATGCCAACATGCTGGATTGTTTTTGCTCTGCATTTGCTACAACACAGAGAGAGAAAAGTAAAGTGTTCTGCAAGAAAGAGACAGACAGGAAGGCAAGCCCCAACACTCTTTGTTACTTCTCTTCAAAACATTAATTGAACATAAAGTCAGAATTTGTCTTGAAAACCTGACAAGACCATTTACAGTTTCCACATTTCAGAGGAAAACAGCAGCACTTAGAAGTTGTAGAGCAACCACATACATATTCCTTGAAAGCTGTTTTTTACAGTCTTACATGTCAACGCTTGCCAGCACCTCTTCATCTCTCCTGCCCATCTCTCAGGCTATCAAAACCCAGGCCACAGCGCCTTGGCAGGCACACAGGCTCTGCTGAGTGAGTTATAACTTTAAGGCACCAACTCTCAGAGGTTTACCAGCAGAAAAATCCTGACTGGCACCACTGTGGAAAGAGTCAGAGGGGACTTTTCTTCCTGGATTTTAAATGCCATTTGAAAAATACACGTGCATTGTTTTACATTTTTATGCATATTTACCAATTAAATTACAGTTTTCCAGCTGGCTGCCAAAGCTGAAGTTGATATAGTTATATTGAGATATGGCCAGATGCTATGTTACAGCTGCCAAGCAAGCATCTTTACTCTACACAGTGGATCGTTGATAATAGAGGACTGCACTTGTAACAGGTATGCTGTCTCCAGCATTAATACCTGAGCAAAAAGAAAACTTTTATTAGAACATAGTTCTTCAGCCTAAATCTTCTAACTCCAGATTCTGCAGTGGTCCTAACTCCCATCTCAGTATGACTGCTTTTCACAGCCTGCAACTCCATAACTGAAGGAAAACCATCTCATGAAACTAATATAAAATCACAAGAAGTACTGAAAGAATAACCTGAAGATCTGCTTTTTTTGATATATTCGTGACATATTCCACCCTGTGATGGACTGAAACAGAAGTTCTGTGAGGGACATGCATGGATATGAATGACCATTTTGTCCTGTTCTCTTGCTGTCTTCACCATTTGTGGTTCAGATTCGGTTGCTAGTGTGCAGAGGAAAAACAAAGGCAAGTAACACTTTTGACATAGGTCAGGCAGGTTCATTTTGTTTAAAACTGAGAGTCAAATTACATTTTGATATACCTACACTGCTAAGGCTGAAACTATCCAAGAAAGAACTGAGCCTGCTTTGGGGTACCTGAAAATTAATTAAGAGGAAGACATGAAGGACTCCACTTTTTATATTATAAAAATATTCCCTTAAAAAAAATAAAAAAAGCAAACCCTTACTTATAATGGTAATTTTCCAGGAACTATTCTGGAGTGAATTTCAGAAAGCCTTGTGAAACTTCTGGTGGGTAAATAAACAATTGCACATAACTGCAGCCTCATCACAGCTAGTTTTTAACCAAAAAAATGTATGTGGCTAATTAGCATACGTCTAACACAAAGAGAGACAAAAAACACCCACAAAGTTTCCTTCAGGCTTAATGTGCTATAACACTTTCTGAAAGTGATAGAAGAGAACAGTGTTTTAACAAGCAACGAACCAATTACTTTGGAGTAAAGTCCATTCAGGAGAATGAGCTATGTTTTGAAGCTATCAACAATTCACAGATCCTAATTTTCTATGGGATCAAACACTATTATTGCTACAGTCCCAATCTGTGCCTGAGAAAATAACCCCTGCAAAGTTAAAAATGGTTCTAACTCAAAAAGTAAAAAAAAAAAAAAAAAAAGGCATGAAACACATCCTCCACCACTTTCTTCTACTTAACACCCACATAAAATACTAGAGCTATCACAAAGTTGAACTCTGCCAGGTCCCTGTGGACCATGAACCATGTCCCCTGGCTCCCCTGTAGAGCAATAAAGCCCCCAGAGTAAAGTCTCTGCACAGCTAAGTGTCTGAACACTAATAACTGAGACTCTGCTTGAACATCTATTTCATACAAAGATATTAATGTTTTCTGCTGACTCTTACACTTTTTTTTTTTTTGAGAGCTTTTCATGTTCTGTTAAAAACAATGGCTGGAGGACTACTTATCCATACCTGCATTTCCAGGGAAACTTCACTCAAAGCTAATCACGAGGGCAAGGAGCTGAGATACGCCCAAGAATCTCAGCCCATTCCCTTCTCTGCCTTATGCTGCTCATTTTGTTTTTGTTGTATCACCTACTGAGAGAAGAGGCTTCTCCACATCGCTTAATAGGTTCACAAGTACCTTGCAGGTAAACTATAATGCCAAAAGAGGCTTCCAAGCTTTTGCTGTAATACAACTGGAAGTGATGATGAACAACTATAGAAAAATGTTCTGAAATATTTTCTCAATTGCTACGTCTGCCCCTGAATTTTCCTGCCAATTACTGCACTCCTTTCTACAAGCTCTTACTTCTTCAAAGGGCCTAAAGAATGCGGAGCTGTGCTGGGCAGATGCAGGAAACCCCCATTTCCAGGCTGTATTCCTACTTTCTCCAAGAAGTTTACTGAGTGACCTAAAGCAAGCCAATCACGCCCCCTTTCCTCTTCAGTCCTTCCAGTTCCAGAACAGCAGAAACCTCTCTCTCTGTAGAGAATTCTCTGACAATACCTACTCTGACAAGACCTACTGACAATAAGTGCAATGTAAGAAGTAGGTATTACTACAACCTCTCTTCTTCCCTGTAGGAAATCCCATACAGAACAGACATCTAGAAAATATGACTGTAACTAAAGTTTGTATTGAAATATCTGTATAAAACAATGCCCTATAATGCATAATACAAAAATAGGTTTCTTCTTTCCCTTCTCTTGCTGTTAAATTAATCTGAAACCCAAACCCTAAAAGAAATTATATGCATGCTTAGCTTTAATCGCAAGTAATCTCATTGATCTCAATGAGAATACTCCCACAAGCCCATTAAGAAATAAGAGCTCTTGGTATTTACTGTAATATTAGTAGGCACAGGAACAAAACACATACCCAGCTACAAGTATGTTCTTTTAATATCTTTATGGACTCAACCCAATAGATGATACCAATCTTCCGGTCCACTAAAGGTCACTGCATCCCAGATCTGTAAGAGGCTGACCTATTTTAAGAATTTCCCAAACAAAAAAAGCACTCCTGCTACATGCTGCAGTCACCATAAAGATATTGCTTACCACGGCTGATGAAACCCTCTGCCAGCACTGTTAGTATGACAGCAGCTCATAACACCAGAGGCCTGCCCCATACTCTCTTCAGAGCAAACAACATACACAATATTTAGCTATTCAGACAAGCATACTTTTTTAGCTTTCTCATCCCCTATCCAGCAGAAGAAAGTGTTTTCACCCTTCTAAAATAAATTGAGAGTAAGATAAAGGGTTTTTTTTAATAACTAGATTGAGATAACTTAGAAAATAGATAAAGTTTTGCATAATGTTGTATTTTTAAAAATTATGCCCTAACACCTCTGTCATTTTATCAAGTCTACCACTCCTTAGTCAGACCTGAAAAATGCAATGGTTTCTCTCCATTCCTATTACATTTTGGAAATCTACCAATGTCAGAAACTGCTGGACATTAGGGAAAACAAGAAGCTCTTGAGTGAAGATTAACAATTGAGGTTATTCACTCCTAACCTTATAATTCAGTATTTTTCATGTTACTGGGCAACACAAAACTCAAGAATCAGATAGGCCACCCTCTCTCTCATGAAGAGTTAGTCTGTAAATCAATGTGCTTTAGCAGTCAAGTAGTCCTGATGTGCTACTCATCTGTTATAATTGTCCAAAAAAAAGCAAAACACCTTTACTGAAGTATCAGCCACTAGAAGGGGTATTTGGTATTTTACCTAACACTTGATAAGAAAATGGATTAAAAAAAAATTTAAATGTTACAGAAAACCTGTAAAAGCATATTTGCACAGTTCTGCAATTACACATAAGGTTCCATGCAAAATGTTTTAGGAAGAACAATGCTTTCTTTGTGTACAACTGAACACAATGCAGAAGCAATCACCACGTTTCCCCTTCCAATTCTTAGGTCTATCCACATCAAACACCGCGATTTCTGCGAGCAGAGATGCAGTTTTATATGCCAAGAACATGGCTAAATTACCACTAGGTTTGATTTGCCTGTACAGTCAGTCATCTCTGAGCATGTCTAAACCTGATCCTTATGCATGCCAAGCTAGAGCCTGAGATGCTCAGGCTTGGGCTTGATAAACAAGAAAAAGAACGACCTACAACACGGTTCCTATTTAAAACTATCTGCCTCTTTACAGATTCACATTCCCCAGATTTATTGTTCCAAAATGTCTCCAAAAGGACCTAGAACAGTGCCATCAATTTAAGTCCAACTTCAAGGAAAGTAGAAGATTCAACTTGGTTCAAGGTACTCCCAAACTACCTATATTTAAAACATTTTAAGTGAAAGACGAATACATATTTCAACTCGTGCACATGAATCTGTAATGAATGCAAAACTCATCAAAAACCATAAACGCACTTGATGATTGAGTCCATGCAGGGACACAACCTGGAGAAGGGTACAGGATGGATTGTGCCAGTATATTAAGGGCATCATAGATTCTATATACTTTGTTAAATTCTGTCACTTTGGGAACAGTGACGCGTCTGGCACTGCTTACAAAAACTCAAGATCCTGTCCAAAATCTATGTGTAAATAACTACAGCTGGTTAATAGACTTAAACACCCCAAGCCCCCCTTTATTCCTTACAATCTGCCTTCAAAGATGTGGAGCTGGAAGGTTTTAGTGAAGCTGACTGCCTGCTCAGAGGAGTATTTTAAATATACAACTTCTTCAGAACCAGCAGGGCCGTGCAACTGGGATAAAAGAATCCAGTATCACTCTTCTCCTTTCCTCTGCTAACTGCATGTACTCGGTGTGGACTATTACGTTACTCATAACAACTGTGGCTGAACAAATGAATAATATTCCATAAAAGGCAGGATTGGCACAAGCACCTAACTTTGAAATAACTAAAACAGCTATTGCAAAGGTTCGGGAGCAGACAATACTCGGGGCACTGAAAGATGGCAATATACCTTGTAAAAGAGGTAGAAAAATTACTGGATCATGAAAGCACTAGATTTTTTTAGAGTCAATACTTGCATTTGAAATATAATGCAGACATTTCTCTCAATTACCCAGATTTTACTAGAATATATCCACCCCACTTTTTTTGCAATATTTTGGTGAAGTGATTTAACAGTTATTCTCGTTGGAGATTTATGCCCACTTCAAGTCCTTAACTGCACCATTCCTTTAAACAGCCAAAGAGGTCACTGAGTTCTGAAGAGATTGGCTGTACTGAACTGCCACCATCCTGTGCCACCAACAGTAATTTTAAAATGTAACAGCAATCCTGACCATTGTTTTATTCAGCCTTGCTCCTTTCTAAAATACCCATCTAAATCCCTTCTTCTCGGCTACCATAACCCAAGCAAGCATTTTGAGGTTCTGGGAAGAAAGTTAACCTTTAAAGTTTATTGTCTATTATTTAAGCCATCCACATCTCAGGCATGACTGTGGCCCCTCCATAAAATGAGTTTCAAACAATCTCTTTATCATTAGAAATGGAAAACACAAGGCATCTTACACTAATATGATAAACACAAACAGTACACATGGGCAACTGTAAGATGTCATTGTTTTACAGATACCTGTCTTAGATATTGGATACTAAATCTCTGTTCTTCCCTCCCATGGTCAGACTTGTGTACATAAAGGCAGCAATGGAGCCTCAGCAGCTCAGAATACGTAAATGACAACTGTTTGTAATAATCTGTAATAATCCTCTGAGTCCATTCAGATCCATTGGCTCTGTTTAGGCTCGAGTCAGAGAAAGAGCAAAAAATGGCCCAAAAATGGCTTGTGAGACAGACTTACAGATCACAAGCCATGTGACTACACTTGCTGTAAGGCTGGATGCTTTTTCCTCCCAATGGATTTTAGTTCTGCAGTCTGGAATAGGAAAGTTTATTCCAGATAGGCATATAAACAAAAATAAGGTAATGCAGGAGCTGGAAATTAAAAATAATAATGGGCACACTGTAAAGGAATGTACTTTGTTAGAACAACAGAACGGTTTGGGTTGAAAGAAACCTTTAAAGATCTTCTAGTCCAATCCCCCTGCTGCAAGTGTGATGTTTCCTTTTTCCAGTCACTGTGGACTCCATCTGATTGCCATGGCTTTTCGAATATGATGGAGAGTGACTTGGCAACTGCATGAGTTCTCCTTGCTGATGAGGATTCTCTGTATGAAAAAGGCCATCCCTGTCAGAATAGTAGTATGAGATCCCACAGGCAAAAGGTGAAGAGTTAAAGCCTCATCTGGTAGTCACTTAACCAAAAGAAACTTAATCTCTGGTGTTATCAGCACCTTCATGCTTCTTAAGAGTTGATAACTTAGCAGCATCTACAATATGAGGATTTTCCCTCCTGTGTTTTCAAAAGAGGAACATTTTGTTTCTGATATTATAGGCTATTTGATGCTGGAAGGTACCAGCCAAATGACAGGGATGGTAACATGCAACAGACCAGCAGTTGTTTCTGAAAGGTGCTCTCAACCTGAGTACATGAATACAAAAAAACTGCTGACCTTCCATGAGGGAAACAAGGTGCCTCATGCATATCCCTGGTGCAAAATTAGGCCTTCTTCAAAGACACCAGGGAATAAAGACTGTGTTCTTCTTCTCTGCCCTCTTGAGAAAGCAGCATCCTCTCTGATAGAATCTTAACAGAAAAACTGGGTTCAGAGCAGCCAGAGAATTACATGGCCATACTCCCTGCTTGGAGGGCAAGAGGAGAAAGAATACAAAACTCTTATCTTCTCTAAAACAAAGGACCAGCCACCTTAGGCCCTGTTTATATTATCATACAATATAGCTATTTTTATGGTTCTTTTGCCATGTCTTCATTATGTCAATATTGCAAATATTACTAGATCAGGATGACTGTTACCAGGATCTATCCAGGAAGGACTGCGTTGGAAACATCTGTCAGAATATTTTTATTTTTAAACAGAGTCAGTCAAATGACCTATTTATTTTGCAAATACTTTTTCAAGAGCCCTCAGTCTTAAGGTCTCATTACAGGTGCCAGGCATATAAAAACACAGTTCACCTTAATTTGTAAATACTATGCTAAATACATGAATAGATATTCCACTTCACTATGCAAGGAATACATATAAAATAGATTTCAAAAAATGAAAAGTCCAAACGAAAAACAGGTTTCCTAGAGCAAACTTTTTCAGCAGCTGCTGGGATCGGTTATGTTGATTTCTGGATGATGAACCTAAAACACCTCAGACACCTCAGCACTGTCTGTTTCTAACAGATACTGCACTCCAGTATACTCAGACTGAAAAGTCAAGTACTCCATATTTATGAAAAGAAAAAAAAAAAAAGACAACACAAAGCAAGAGCTAATTTGTCGTCTCCATCCAAATTTTATGAATCTGATGTAATGATGACAAAACCAAACAAAACGAAACCAAATTCAGTCCTTCATACATCTGTATCTTCTGTCACCACGACTAGGCACAGAGATCTATACCAACCTGCTGATCCCACTTCCAGCTGCACACAACTGTGCTGTGTCTGAGAAAAATTAGCAAATTACTCCAAAGACAAGTATAAGCAAGCCACCGCAGTCTTTATGTTCATCACCAAATAACAGACTATTTGGTGTTGTAGTCTGTGGCTAATCTGTGTCGGAGCCAGCAAAAGACACTAAATACTGACTATGGGCTGCTCTCCCTAGCAACAGAAAGGGTCACAAAGCTTTATAGCATCTAGCACACCAAAGAACGGCATTTCAACTACAACAATTGAGGTCTCAACTTTACCCCTCACATCCTGTACAACTCTTTCTTTTTCTCTTTCTCTCTTTCTTTCTTTCTATTATTTAAGGATTATTTAATAATTCTATGTTCTTTTCCACAGCTTTCCTCTCCTCTCATTCACAGAACAAAGGTAGTGACAAGACAATAAATATACTTTTCTGCCTATACCTTTCACTACATGGGAAAGCTAATAAACATGGTAACATTACTTGAGCCAAGAGAGTTTGTTTTATTAGCCAATGTAGTGCAGCCTTTAATTTAGCATTTAGGATAGTTACCATAACAGGAACACTAGTTGCCCCAAACAGGCTCCTTCTAACTGGCTTACAATGGTATACTGAAAAGAAAGAAGATTAAAAAAAAACACAAAGACACACTTCGTTTATGCTAATTGTTGAACTCACCTTGTTAAAGTGGTGGATTGTGCTCACCTGGAGGAACAGGATTAGCGAAAGCATTTCATTATCTTTCCCAGTCAAGTGTGTTTTCTGCAATGTTTTCTAATTAGGCAGTAGAGCTCTGTCTGGGTTGCAAACAGTCTAGAGAATATTTCAGTTAAACAAAAAGCCAAAGCTCCTTTTGCTTAGTAGAGAGGAAACAAGTAAAATGTATATTTAGGATTTTATTATAGTTGCAATTATTTTATAAAGTTTCAAGATGTAAGCCCAACAATTAAGCCTTACAGGCAAGAGAACACTTGCCATGGTTCAAGGTAAGCTCCAGAGTAGTGGGACAGGTCCTCAGCAACCTTCATTCTACTAAATTACAACATGGCATGTATACATCCAGTGTGGTTTGGGGGTTTTTAACTATGGGATTAAGCTGGTAAGTGTCTTGACTTTCAGATTGTTTTTCTTCCCTAAGCCTCATTCCCTCCCACCTCAGTGAAACAACCTTTTTGATGTCTTGCTTAATAACATTCAGTACAAGCATCATGTAAGTTATTTTGATACACTGAGCACTACCTCCAAATTTCAGAAAGATCTACGGTTGTGTGAAAATTAGAGGTGAAAAATTTATCTGCAGTCCAGCATATGTTGATGTTGCTCTATCACCTTTTAAAACACAGAAATTCCTTTCCCAGGGAATTGTTCTCCCACTGCAAACACTGCTATATCACATCCATCCAAGCTCTTTCTGTTAGCTACTACACTTCTTTCCAGCTTTAGTTTAGTTTTATCTCCTGACTGCTGCCTACCTAGCCAGGGATGGCAACACAGACAGAGCTTCAATGGACTGCAGCAGTGGTAACGGAAAACACCCAATGAAGCTTCCTACAACGTATCTGCCCAACATACAGTGCAATATCCTCTCTACAAGACACTGAGGTTACTTCAGAGTCATCACTGAAAAGCAAAAATGCCAATGTGCATTCCAGTCTTCCATCTTACTGAAGTCCTGACACGAAAGCATAACATGGAAAGTGATTCCCATTTTAATTTGAAAACTGGTCAGGTAATTTATCCATTTATCTTCACTTGTATTGACTATGACAGTTCATTTTTAGTGCAGAGAGCAAAGTGGTCCTGTTTTCATCTGCTGAGCCTAGTTTTAAAAGTCTATAGATACAGCAGATGTTCTTCACGACAAAAAAAAAAAAAATTCTGTCCTTTGACCTCGAAAATGAAGTCTCTCAGAGCTGAATGTGGTGGTATTTTTGGGTTGTTGGGCTTAGGTTTTTTTCAGGGGGTGTGAGGAGTGGGCATTGAAACATCCAGTTAGCACAATTTGGAAAATAATGAGGACACTAAGAATGAGAAGTTGAAAACTACAAAGATTGATTCTGCTTTTTGGCTCTACGAAATAAGCATTGCTATTCCTTTAAGGATAACACAGACCATACTTAATTGACAAACTCCAGTTTCTTACTAATTCAGTTCACTGTCTGAAGAAACTGAGAGGACAGTTTGTTGACCATGTGGATGTAATCCCAGGAGCACAAATCCAAAATTATCAGCCCTCCAGTACAAAGGAAGTTCCCTGATCCAATGGGAAGAAATATATAGTTTGGTAATATTTTACTATTAATTATTTAATATCTTAGAGGCATGCACTTCTTGTGACAGTTTCTAGTAAAACTCTAAGGTTTTCTTACATACGCTGAAAATAATTTAAAATATTAACCTATTGCTCTTTATTTTGCGAAGACTAAACTTCAAGTTGGATTTACATTATTGAAACAGATTAGTCTTAATTTTCTCATTTATTGACACAAATGACAGAAAGATGCTCAAACACTATGTTATTGATTTTTGGCACAGTGTCATTCTGCGTTCACATCTGTGAACAAAGCTGAAAGACTATCCTCACTCCACAAAAAATAATCTGGCAAATCAATGCAAGGAATTGGATAAAAATTATTTCACACAAAATCAGTTAAGTAAACTGTTGCCCTAATTAACAGTGATTGTTTTCAACAAGTGATTGTTTAACAAGCTCCAACACAGAAGTTCAGTGTGATGCCAGGAGTTACATAAAGGCTAAGCTTGTCTTTTCACTGTATGTAGACTGAGACTTGACGCATCTTTTTCTTTTTTTTTTTTTTTAAGATAGAGATAGGCGATAGCTGTGACTATAGCATGAATTACTAATAAAGCGTCACCGTGTTTTACACACAGATTCTGTATTGTATTTGAGAACATAAGAATCACCCTTCTCCCACAAAAAGCTGTGTGAAACATGTACTCACCACGTTCCTTTACAAAAGCGAAATATTCTCAGCCCCAGTTTACAGATGGGTAAACTGAGGTACAGTCTGCTGGTTCGGAAGAGAGTGTCAAACACCTGCAGTAAACATGGATTTTAACAGGATTTGGAGGAAGCTCAGCACTTCTCAAAACAAGCCCAGAAGCCACTTTGTAGGAAAGGCTTTTATATGACTTCTCACACTCTCACCATGAAGTACCCTGGCCACCCCATGATGCTTATTGGCTACTTCCACATCATTTGCAGGATAATACTCGGCTTTCACTGCACCCTGGATATTATCATAGAATCA